>VWZD01007544.1:25022-38210 GCA_013396695.1 Sakesphorus luctuosus | reverse complement strand
GTTCAGAGCTCAGTTACTTCTCCATAAAGACAAATTTGTGTCTCTTCTTTGTTAGGACCTGTGAGAAGAGCTGACAGAGACTACTTTTAAGGAAAGTAGTTTAAGTATATTATGTAAAAGTGTGCACTTTCAGGAAGTGTCAACTGATAGAAAAGAACCAAAAATAATACCTTGCTTCTTATCATTGCAGGTATTTTACCATTAACCAAGGCTGTTGGTCTTGCCTTCTTGGCTAAATTCCAAGCTATGTTATGTCATTTTGTCTCCCTTAATTTGTTCTCATGTTAATTGGAAGTTATTCCTCCTAAACACAGTTTCAAACTGGTGCTGAAGCAGAGGGGTGTTAGTGTTTCATCTTATGTAACTGCATTTTCAGCAGTGAGGTGATGTTATGATTTTGTGCAGGTTTTTGTGTTTTGGACTTGTCTGACTCATTCCCTGGTTCCCCTCAAAATACGGCATTTGGAATAGGTCCCACTTAAAGCATTTCTGAAACTTTATAGATGGCTAAAGGTGAGGCCAGGAATTTGATTGGGTGATAATAAAATGTCATTTTTGCTCTAATTTTCAAGCACAGTAACAAAAATCTTAACTATCCAAACAAGTATATGAAATAACATTTTGCTGTATTGCAGCACTTGGAACTGTCTTTCCTTATGTTTGTCATTCTGTTCAGTACTGGCCACTTGCATTCTGCTATTACTTAATTTGAAAAATATGACCAGAAGAAGCAAATGTCTTTGAAATATCCAACCCAGAACCTATCAACTGTGTGGATAATTGAAAAGGCATGAAAAAATGCTACAGTAATACTTGTAAACAGTGATGAATATTACCTTGTTCAAGTCAGGTAATGTCTGTAAATAATGCCTGTAATAGTTGGAGCTATTTCTTACAGTTTGTGGACTGAAAAATGCAAGACTTGGTGGGATCTGCAGGGGGTCTCTTTGGGTTGCTGCCTCCCATCAGTCCCAGCTGACATCAGTGGTAGCGATGGGAGTGGGCAAATATCTGTGGATTCTGATTCAGAAAACTTGAGCCACAGGAAGTTGTCACTGCCACTGCTTTCATTCCTCTGCTGTCCTTTCCAGCATTAACTGCCCGACATGGAGCGATCCTTCCCTCAGTCACAGTACCTGCCCCTCCATGCAGTGGGCAGTCCCACAGGGCGCCAGGACCTACTGCAGTCCAGGCTCTGCAGCCCCTCAGTTGGGTTTGGGGCTGTACCTTTCACACCTGTAAAGGAATTCCAGTTGGCACTAACTTAAAAAGGTTTTGGTGTTTAAGAATGCCAGATGCATACACAGGAGTGATTTAAGGCTGTTCATACTTTTCAGCAATCCACTGGTCATCTTCTCTGTATAGCAAATTCAACAGTAGACCTGTGCCATAAGCTCTGCTTTTTAAGCCTTGTTTTGGCAGCCAAGTTGGTATGTAAACTGTGTCCAAGCTATCCACAGAGGTGACACCATCCCCCATGCCCTCCTTCTCTGAAGACTGAGAGTATTGACACAGTTTGCCAGGTTGTGTCAAGTTCTATCACAATTTTTTCAGAAATGTTTGCTTTCTATTACAAATTCATAATAATTTTGAATTTTAATACTCCATGGTCTCTGAAATAATCCATCTGATTTTTTTTTCAGCATGGATAAGAAAAAAAAGAAAGGATCCACCCACCATTGAGGTGAGATGAAATATCTTTCAATTTTCTGTTGTTGTGATCAAACTGCAATAATTAATTTATAGTGGACTCTTCAGTGCTGTGATTTGTCACTTTTTGGGGAGAACCGAGGTATCTTGAGATACCTGGGGGTGAAGCTTGTTAACTGATGTTTACAAGATCTAACTCATTGAAACAATGACAGCATAAAGGTTGTCAACTGCATCTCTGCCCTGTTTCACACTTGAGGCTGTAGAGACAATAAGGCCTATAATACACCATGAAAGAAAGAAGTTTAAGCTAAATTTATCCTTAAACCTATCTGGGGAAGTATTAGGTGTGGGTTTGGGTTTTTTTTTAAATTTTCTTCCCTTCCATTCTCATCCTAGTTACTTCTCCTGAATCATAGAACTGATACCACAACAGTTGTTCTATTTAAGTTTGGAATGACCTCCTGAGCTCTGGCTCATACTGACTGTATTCATAAAACTTTTATTTTTGAAATTACCACTTAGTGTGATATTTGAAGATGGGAGGTGTTGTGTGTCTCTTGTTCTATTGTTTCTGTCAGCACACTGTTGTGATAGTTGTGCTGAGATAAACCCACTCCAAGGAGGGCAGCCTTGGGTCTGGAATTGGTGCACTAAAGCTCCTCTTGGTGCCAAAGATGTTGGTTCATTTTTGAAATAGAGAGCAAGAAGTCTCCACAGGTGGGAGAACTGTGGAACAATAGTGTTCTAAATATTTTACTTTCCAGAAGAAGCAATTTATGGAGAGTGAAAGATTACTGGCACTAATGGTGCATTCAGAGTTACAGGACTGCTTATACTGTCTGTTTCATGAGATAATAGATCTGAAAAACAATTTAGCAGCTAGGTAATTTACCTGCAGGGCTGCACATTGACCTCACCATAGCAAAAGAGATATACTAGGAATTTAGAAATTGTTATCTTTTTAAATAATCTATAGAATGTTTTTTCCCTGTATAAGAAAAAATAGTTCAAATGTAGGTATGTTAAAAATTCTTGCTAATACTTTGAAAATAATACTGCAGTCATATTTTAAATTTAAATATATGAAAGTGCAGTGTAATTTTTTTTTCTGTATTAGTGTAGGGTGATGTGTATGATCTACTTTTCTCCTAATTTGAGACTGCTATACCACAAACCCTTACACCACAATATGATTATAAATATAATTAAGTAGTGAATGCATATAGAATAGTACTTGATCCCAATTTTTCATACTGATTTGCTTTAGTGTTTTAGCCACATAAACTTTAATGGCTGCTGTTCTGTATTACATTCTCTTTTTGACTGTAAAGATGATACAGTAAACTGCTGCTTGACAGCTGTGGAACAAGGGAATATTCATGGCCATATTTCATGTTGAAACCCTATATAACAAATCTTCTTATTCTTTCACATATTTCTCATGAGACTAAACTATTTCTGGAAAAGGATGTAAAGCCCACAAATTTTGCATTTTTGCTTTAATGACATTTTGCTGTCAACATCGTATTCTAAAACCACAAAACATCATTAAAGTTCCTAAGGCATAAGTTTCTGAAGCTGTGCCTGTGTTTCTACCTTTGCAGTCTGTAATACCACTTTTTTGGAAGGTTTTCTTTTTTTTCCCCTGTCTTCTGTCCTTCTTTATTAAGATCTCTGTTTCACTTCTCTTAGCCTACCATACCCCTTTTGTATCTTATGTTTGATTTTTATATTTATCAAACTTGTCTTCTATTCAGCTCTCAACTATTGATGATAGAAGTTGACAAACAGCTCAGGCTATCGGGTCTCATGACGAGCTCTTTGTCATTTTTTAATGGAAAATATTGCAGAGATATGGCTTCAAAAGTCAGCTGGAAGTTGCTAATCTTACTGATCACACTGATGACCATATTTTGGGAACCAATGATCTGGTAAATATTGTAGGCTAACAAAATGTCATTCATAATCATCAGGACATGTCAGTCATTTATTTTTTTTTTAAATGGAAGAATACTCCAGTGACTTCACAAGTCAACTTGTTCAGTGTTAAGTGTACCACATACCTAATGGTTTCTTTCCTTTTTGTGCCCACATCCTTTTTTCCCCATTTTTGGAGGAATTCACTTAGACTTCTGTGCCTGGCTAGGCATAACCCACGAATGCTGCTCATCACTTTGGTTATTTCTAACCTGACCAGTTACATCAGGGCATGTTGGTGCTGGAAGCTTTGGGCTTTAAAGCCAGCTTCTGGAATACTGGTCAACAGTTGCTTGCCTTTTGATTTTATTACAGCGTGAAACATGCCAAGTCTCAACTCAGTTGTAAGAATGATAACTTTGCAAATTAATGGAGTTCAAGTTGTTTATTATTTTCTGCTTAAACATATTCTGTTCCTGTGGTAATCAGGGAATCCACATTGATATAGAATTTTGGATCATGCCTGCACCTAGTACAAGCATGTGTGTAGGTATACACATGCATATAGTGTTTTATAACAGGTGAGAATCTGGGCTTGAATATGTATGTTTTTGCATTACTGTAGCACTCTATCAGCAGTCCCTATATATATAGATACACACACACACACACACACACACACACACACACACATATAGTGTGTGTGGTCATACATGATTGGCTGAGGAACATTTGCTGCTCCTTTATTCCTGTGCAGCTGTAAATTATATTTTAACTAGTTTAATAAAGGATGAATAATTAATAGACTAATATATTTCTTTATCATGTATATAGTAAACTAGATGTATGCAGCATGTTTTTTGGCAAATAAGAAACATGTCATTGTCTAGGGACCTTGCAGTTCTAAATTTATGAAAACATTTTAAAGGCTAATAATATTAAAATAATTTTAACCAAATGCTGTTTTGTGTGAGCAGATTTAATAATTTATCACTTTACATGCATATTAGTTCACCTACTAAGTATTAGTGTTGTCAGAATTTATTATCAAAAGTCATCTTGAGATATTGCAGTTGTTTATA
The DNA here is from genome assembly GCA_013396695.1 of Sakesphorus luctuosus. Classification (NCBI taxonomy): domain Eukaryota; kingdom Metazoa; phylum Chordata; class Aves; order Passeriformes; family Thamnophilidae; genus Sakesphorus; species Sakesphorus luctuosus. Next base: position 33,558 of record VWZD01007544.1, on the reverse strand, counting down.
GGAAGTGATGTTCTATCCATGCATATTATTTCTTTAAGAGGCTTTTCCCTTCCATTCTCTAGGCCATAATCTGCCTTCAACATGGCTCATCAAAAGGTTTATAAGATAAATGTGCTGTCTGACATATGCTCCTTCATCCAGTTGTCCTTCTGGCTACAGATTTCTCTATTAACTTAAAACATGGCATCTTTATATTTTAGATTTTTCACATCTCAGTTGAAAGGAAAGACAACTTGCTCATCGAAGACAGGGGGGAGAAACACTTTTCTCTTCAGGGCTTCTTTTTTGGGTTTATGTTGCTATTACCAAAGTGAAACTCCTCAAATTTAAAACATGTTAAACAGTGTAATACCTACTGGAGCACTGTCGCTGTGCCTCACACTTCTTATGCACCTTCATGAATTTCAAGTGAAGTCCGACTGATGAGAACTTCTCAGCACTTTGTTGATAGGTAACTTTGCAAGGCATTCACAAGCTTTGCTGGTTCTCCATCTCCTGTTCTCATTCTGGGTTATGCTCCCTTAAAAAAATTATTTAAAATTTGAGATAGCATTATGTAAATATATTAAAATGAGTAATGAAACAAATTCTTATTTTCCATTGGTGCAGCTCCTAATTGAGGTAGTGGCTGGATACATAAGATACTTGCAAGCTTTGGTAATGGTACCAACTTCAATAGGGTACTTACCTCTCTGTCTCTCACAGCTGGGTTTTCCCCACACAGATAGTAGGAGTCATGACAAACTTGGTTTAAGTATCTTGTATCTAAAACCCTTGAGTCTTCAGGTTCTAAACCTAGAAGGAATTAAGAGACATATTTTTAAGGAAGTAGCAAAACTTAAAAATATCAGACATATAATGACCTTTTAAGACTTTCTCTGCCTAACTTCTATTTGAGTGTTTTAGTATTTTCCTGGTTTTCAGAGGGCATCGAATTTGTAGCAGCTTTTAAAGAATCCTGCTGTCTGTAACACAAGGTGCCTGACTGTATTTAGAAATTTAACCCTTGTTTTTTCCTGTAACTGACCTTGTTTGATAATGTCCTGAGGTTCAAGAGTGTCTGAGTAACTTGGCACTTTTTAAAGCCTTGTCTGTAGAATGGAAATAGAAATGAAGCTATAGACTGTCTTGTGGTGCCATAAAACTAGTGAGGAGACTTGCAATTATGGTAGTGCCAAGAGACACTGATATGGAGAGAAATACTGTTTATCTCTGAAGCCACCAGTGTGGTATCCTGCAAGCGGTAGGTGAACACAGGGGTGCACAGCCACGAATCTTCTCACTTTGAATTGAAACCTCTCTGTTGCTTTATACAAGTTTTTGCTAACTTGTATGTATGAATTTTTAACAGGCAGAGTTCAAGATTCAAGTTCACTAATGATTAAACATAAAATATTCAAACTAGACACAAAATACAAGTGTTCTATGAATATGCAGTGTCTGTACAGTTCAAACAAAAAGCATTAATCTGTCCAGATGTTTTTCAGTTCTGGTTTCAAATAGTAGAGAGCTAACCCTATCCAAATCAAGAAAAATCATGTGTGTGTTATGTTAATATTTAGTGGGAAGTAAAGCAGAATTGCATGTTCCTTTAATTAGTGTCAAGATTGTGAAAATAGTTTGACATAGAAGAACCACAGAAGATTCTCATGTATTATGTACTTGTTATGCAGTAATAAAACTCAGTGGCTTCTGAATTGCAGTTGGATGGAAGGTGAAATGTTAAAAAAAGAAACTTTTTGTGACCATGCCTGTCTTCTTTCAAACTATTTCTAGCGTTTCCATAATTATCTGTTTTGACAAGCCTCTTGTCAAGGGAGGAAAAAACATACTTCAGTGAGTTGTGATAAGCATAAAGTTTCAGTGATTGTTTCTTCCTCTGACCCCGTTGAATAATTACATTGAAATTAAATTCTGTTTGGTTCCCACAGTGCATACATACTTTTCCCGTTTGTTTGATCATAGGTATTACTTATTGACGAGATGGTATGATCAAAACTATCTTAAGTCATGGAAATTAGTTTACACAGGCTTCACATTCCTTTAAGGAGAATGCTTTGGCATTTTTGAGATTGCATATTAGAGTTTTGCCTCTGTCTGCTTTCAGTTTTAAAATGAGAATTCTGACATGGAGATTGTACATTCTTACATGAAGAATAAGGCTTACTATAAGTTTTAAGGAAAAAAGGGTCTCTTCTGTGCGGCGTGGAGGGAAAGGGAGAAGGGTTTCCCTGCTATCCCCTTTGTTCCATGGGGGCAGAGAAGGGAGGGAGAAACAAGAGTTCCAGGCAGTTGCAAGGCAGACAGGATNTCACAACTGAAACGCAGGCAGGGTAACAGAACCGGAAACTGCTTTTTAAAACTTCAGCTGAGTCTCTGAGTTTTTTAAGGTGTTTGTCCAGTGCTGGTTTTGGAATTCATTTCAGCATCTTCCTACAGCTTACCACATGAGTATTTTACTTCTGAAGCCACAAAAAGCTGCACAATACGATTTACACTTCTTGGAAATAATATTAAAAAGTCACAAGGATAAACATGTCTCTGAGCAAAATATTGCCAACCATTGTTGTTCAGAATCAGAACCAGGATTTGGGCCTATTCAAATAACTTAGGTTGCACTAAGTAGCATTTTGCGTAGTATATTAAGCATGATTCCAGGAAGGATTATTACTTTCTAAAAGGGCAGTAAAATTTGATAATATATAGAGCTGAACTACAAAGGTCTTACACAGAGGGTAGTTGTCAGAGAAGTCAAGAAAAAAATAAATTGAGAGTTTTCAGTAGCCATCATCTTTTAGATTTTTTCCCCTCTTGTCCATTTTAACTTTCTCTTCAGGTTTGAAACACTGGTGCTTGTCAACCTCCACACAGGACTATTGAGGCACCAGTTTGTCCTATTCCTTCCAGCCTGCCTATGCTGCAGATCCCATGGCTCCAAGAGAGAGAGCAGCTGCTCCTATCCATGTGGGAGGGAGTACATGGAGCTTGGCTCTGTCTCCTAATTCACTGTCAGCACAGCTGAATGGGGGTGGAGGGCGAAGTACAGTGTACCAGAAAAGGGCTGGTACAGATTACATCACATGTAGACTAAGGGGAAGGCAAGGACCAAACTGTGACTGAGTCACAGCAACAGTTCCTTGTTTGCTCTGTGGGCAGCAGGGTAATGTGTTGCCCTTTATTCAGGACAGAGTACAGAGGTGCCAGGCTAGTTGGTGTGTTTTGCTGCTTCTGCACAGTTTCATCTGTGACCTTCAATGCAGTAGCAGACAAAAATCTTTGCAGTATTATAAAAATAATTCAGGAAAAAATCCCTACTGCCTCTGTGTTGACAATACGCTTTACAGTCCAGTGTCTGTGCCTTTTCTCTTCATTTTGCGTCTTGTTACGTGTTTTTGCCAAAGGTGTGTTACACTGTAGTGTCCTAGAGACTGTGTCAGCTCATGCCAGAGATTCTGTAGTTCAGGAGTAGTAATATAGCAGTTCAGTTTCAGTTAGCATTGCTTCTCTGTAGATTTAATTTAAACAAAAACTACTGTGAGTTAGAATTAGTATTTAACTGATTTAGTCTGGTAATAAATGAGGTATTAGCACTTCATTTAAAACTAAAATATTGCAACTGATCAGAGACTTGCTCAAAAACTGAATGTACATAAAGCAAATGTTACACTGATTTCACTAACGTTGATTGTTGATTGACCAAAGATATTTAGCACATGTTCTTTACCAAATCAGCAGTCAGTTGAGTCACTGTTTGATTTAATAAGTATTTTAGCAAATTCATATATGCCTTTCTAATCCATACTACTCCTCTGCTTTTGCCATGCACTGACAGCCCTTCATTTACCACATTGTTTCTCCTTCCCAGCCTGGCACTGCTGAGCTCATGTTCGGTGGCTGAGTTAGCAAGACCTGCCCTGGATTGGAACATTCAGTGCTTCCGCTTTCTCTGCCTCCTACTCTTGAAATATGATGTAATAGCCAATTCTTTCATCTTGCCTCTTTAACTTGTCAAACTGGAAAATGGAGTTTAGGTGATACTGTAAAAAATGGTGATTCAGCTTAACTTGGAGGGCTTTGCCATATTTTTAGTTAATTTGATAATGAAGAAAAATTCTGACATGTTAAACTGTCTTATAACTATCATTTTTTTAAATACTGTGCCAAAACATTTTTCAATCCCATTTATTTTTTATATTTATGCCAACTTGTATGCATGAATTTTTAACAGGCAGAGTTCAAGATTCAAGTTCACTAATGATTAAACATAAAATATTCAAACTAGACACAAAATACAAGTGTTCTATGAGTATGCAGTGTCTGTACAGTTCAAACAAAAAGCATTAATCTGTCCAGATGTTTCTCAGTTCTGGTTTCAAATAGTAGCTAGCTAACCCTATCTAAATCAGGAGAAATCATGAGTATTTCAACCAATATATAACTTAGGAAGTTGAAACAGTTTCTAAGACAACATAAAAAAGCTATTTATTTTTAATTTAATCAAAATACAAACCCATCTGAAATAAAATGCAACACCTTGCTTATAATTGATAATAAATAAACCCCATGTATTTATAGGGTTTGGTATAGTGTCTTCAGAAAACCTTCTGGAAAAAACAAAACTAAAACACATGCCCATCTGTTAAATTTTTTACAATCCCATTTAGATATTGCTAACTTTGATATTGTATGTCTAGACACCTGCATCTCAGAGCTACATTCACAACCTCATGTTGCCCTTTGCCTTCAGGAGTCTAAAAACGCTCTGTGAGAGGCAAATGATGGAATGACTGATGGTTGGCTTGAGGCTGAGAGGAAAAGAGTGAGGAAGTAAGAGAAAGGGGAGGAATATTTCCTCAGATTGTGGGGTTCAGGAGGTGCTGCAGAATAGAAAGGGTTAGGTACAGTACCTGTGGAGAATACGGTGGAGAAATGTTCACCAAAGGCTAGTCTCTCACAAGCCAGACCCTAGCTGAAGGAACAAGTGAGTTTAGAGAACCCTCTTTTGTTTTCATGACATTTTCCTACCATGAGGAATTAATTTTATTAATTCTGTAAAGCTACTAGTTTATTCAGAAAAGGGAAAGAAGCAGCGACGTGAGATTCTTTTAAGAGTGAAAAAACCACTGCATTCCAAACGTTCACCCTACAAAGCAGGTTTACCAGTACAGCCTACTAGGCACTGAAAATCCTTTCACTGGGCACAAACTCTAGAATTTTTCTCCTTCTGTGGAGTGGAGGTGAATACAGTTTCCAAGCAGCAGAGGATACTTTGTGATACATCTCTGCTGCTACAGTTAAGTGAGAGAGCTAAACAAAAATACAGTGTGGAAGAAGAGTGGAAATTTCATGCCAGTGGCAGGAAATACAGCCTGATGCCTTTTGCAACAATGCACTGGGAAGGCAGCAATATATTTTGGGCTGCACTGCCACCATGAGCAGGCCGTATCTCACTCTTTTCTCATGCAGCTGTTATCAATACCAAGATGTCAGCATATGCAAGAAGCTGTCAGTTTCTGGATGAAAAGCAGCTGCTTCAGACTCCACATAGGGCCACTTCGGTGTCTCAATAATAATGTTCTTCAAGAAAACCTTAAACACCCCTTTCTAAATTCTGCCTTCCTAAGTAAGGAAGACATGCAGCAACAAACATTAGAAGGATTAAAAACCTCATACAGCTTACAATAATGACCACATTAGTTACCTGCAGTGAGTGAAATGTCTTCTTTTACTTTGCATCTAAAAATAAACCTTAGAACGTGTAGTTGGACCCTGCTGTTGGCACATGATGGCTGGATGTCCTAAGGTATTTTTCATGTTTTAGTTTTGGAGCATAACCCCAATCCTTAGTTTTCTCTTTTCATAAAAATAGTGAAGGACATTTCTGGTACCCTTAAGATGCCATGTGCTTCCTGAGAACTGCTGGTACAAAGGGATGATATCATTTATTAGCACAAAAAAGGTGTTGGAAGAACAAGCTAATCCTTAGAACACTGCAGCTATCTGGTAGATACGATGTTCTCTGGGGTGGATGGAATGGTTCTGTATCTCCCTTGAAGGTCAGAGGTCATTACATTACGTGTTCACATACTTATATTTCAGCAGAAAACTTAAATGCTGTGTTTGGAGAGGCAGTTCATAGTGACGCTAGCCATCTTACGAAATACTGTGATTCATCTGGGAGGAGAAGATAAATATTTTGAGCCTGACCATGTAACTTCAAAGAAAAATAGAAAAAAACCCAAGCAAACATAACATGCGCAAACAAGCAAGTGTACAAACTTTTAGCTCTCAGTTACTTTTTATAGTATATCAAACAGTAAAGGATTGGGTAGCAATGGAGCCTCAAAGTGAGAGTGCGCCTGTTGGAAGAACCTGTGGTGCCAAGCAGATTCATAGACTACTTGTCACAAGTAGAAGGGCTCCACAGATGTTAGTTCCTCTCTCACTGTTCAGGTCATAGGAAGCTCTATAGAAACAAGAAGGTGTCTGGGGAGGAATCTCTCTAATTCTCACTGTATTTAATTGCAGTGAGCCATCCGTATAAACTGATGGCAAATCTGGAAGAGTAGTTATAAAGATCCTGCACTTTTCTAGTGTGTTTTAAGGATAATTCCTTCTATAAATATGCATGCAATAATTTCATTAAAATTTGCATTTTGAACAAAATTATCTTATTCAGATTTGGAACTACTTGGATCTTTTATTTAAGTACCTGTTCTGGCAGGGTAACTTCAGGGTCATAACTGCTTCAGACTGCAGTGGTTATGGTAACTGAACAAGCAGTATGTAGAAGCACAATCAGAATGCTTAAAAAAAAGTATATGTTCTAGTGAGAATTGAAAACAAAGTGTTTGCAGGTCATAATATTAGAAATAGGAAGGACTCAGTGTCTGTGAGAGAATTCAACAAAATTAACTTGCCAACACCAAAGGACAAGGTGTTTTGATATGAAAACTCATCTATTTGATCTGATTTTTCTAACATGCCAATTGAACCCAGCATTCTAATTCTTTTTTTTTTTTTTAATTTGAGCCCAGGAACCCACAGATTTCAGTGTACATGTTAGTGGCATGAATTTAATACCTAAAATGGATGTGTGCAGATACTTAGAACTTGAATGTTTTTGTCTTGGTATGGATTGTATAGGAAGTTCTGAGCAAGTCACTTCAGCTTGTTTTTTTCCTGTTTGCTAATAAGGATCATTTCTTACGCTTTTGGAAAGATCCACATGGATCACAACTACACTTTGTCTAGTGAAAGCTGATTAAAAAAGCCTTACTGGAGTCTGAAAACCAGAGGACAATTATACATCAACATTTAAAATGGAATTGGAGCATTTGGAATGCTTTCACCTGACTAGGATAACTTTATGTCTAAGTAATCACTTGAAAAGATTTTAAATGACTAAGTAGCTGTTATAGTAAGGAAATTACATGTATGTTTTAATAAATCATTTCATGATTTTTTAGCAGAGACTGTGATGCAGTCGTCACATATCACAAAGGTATTTGACCTTGTTTCTTAGTATTGGGTTAATTAAAGCAGAATAGGAGTAATCCCTTTGAAATCAGTAGGGTCATGGTAGATTTACGTAGGCATATGGTAAACAAGGATAGAACTGAGAGATGCTACAGTGATTTTTTGCTATACTGACTGTTGAAAATTTGATCTTGTTAAGCTTGGCAATATTTTTTTTTGCGTATAGGAGAATTTTCTCCTCCCTTCAGTTTTCAAACTCATTTGTATGCTGCTTGTATATTCCCATGCAGTGCAGGTACATGAAGAGTTTTGCATCTGTTGTGTGCATCTGTGAATTTAAAAACTAATTAAAAGGGATACTTTCCATGGTACGTTGAAGATAAGATTTTCTTTAAATACTGCCTTTTAAAACGTTATTAGGTCTTCACAATTGCTATGTCAACTCTTGGCAATATCATATGTGCTTTAACATGATTCCTAAAATAATGTCATGATCTTCTGATCAGAGAGAAGTATACTGGTCTGGTTTGTCCATAACTCTTCCATATGCTTGTAATCTGGAGAGCACATTCAGCCTTTTTCTTTGTTCTGGAGGCCATCTCTACCCACATGGATGACAGAAAGGTGATCTGGAGTAGTCAGCATGGATTCACCAGAAATAAATCATGCTTGACCAACCTGATTGCCTTCTATGATGAAACAACTACCTGGATGGATGAGGGAAGAGCAGTGGCTAATTGTCTAACTCATCTTCAGCAAAGGCTTTTGACACTGTCTCTCACAACATCCTCACAGGCAAACTCGGGAATGTAGACTGGATGAGTGGACAGTGAGGTGGATTGAGAACTGGCTGAATGGCAGATCCCAGAGTGTCAAAATCAGTGGCACAGGGCCTAGCTGGAGATCTGTCACAAATGGTGTCCTGCAAAATTCAGTACTGATTCCAGTATTATTTAACTTGTTCATCCATGACTTGGATGAAGGGCCAGCTACCTCCCCAGCAAGTTCACTGATGGCACAAAGCTGGGAGGAGTGGCCAATACCCCAGAGGGCTGTG
>VWZD01007544.1:0-12442 GCA_013396695.1 Sakesphorus luctuosus | reverse complement strand
AGGTGGCTCTGACCCTGTACTTGAAGGGTTGGCAGTTTGCCAGCTCAAACCAAGACAGTGATCTGCATATTCTGTAGGAATGAGGTGCTGATACTTGCACCTATTATATATAATAATATATACATACAATGTTTCAGTGCTCTGAAATGTTCATTACATAGACAGGGCATATCCTTCACAGCTGTTCTAGTGCCCTTCCCAAATTCAGGTTCAGATAATACATTTTCCTGAACAAAATTTCTTTTCACACTTCTGGTGATTTTGATTTCCTCTTTTTCCAGGGCACCAGGTAATCCAGGGTAAAAGTGAACTTTGAGACTCTCACTATAGGATATACTTTAATGAGTCAGGACTGCTGTTGGAGCAAAAGGACTCTAATTCCTTATTTCTTTTTGGGCTATTAGACCCGTAAGCTATGGCACATTTTTCCTGTGTGTTGCCCAGCTGTCATTTTTCACCTGAACATGGCAGTATCGTTTTTTGCTTATGTGTGTTTATAAAGTTTATACTGTACAACGTACTGTGAACTCTCTGCTGCTGATGGACACTGTATAAATCTTCAGTACTGATAATGATTGCTCTTTTCAGTATTAAGTTAACTTATGAAAGTAGTATATGCATGGGGGCTGCTTCCTGCTCTGTCTTACATGGAAAGAAACTTGTCAGTGGAAGTGGGAGTCTGGACCTTATTTGAATTCTTAGTCCTACAGAATGGAATGCTATAGCAGTCTGCAGCATTTTGTGTCCTTCCCTCCTGCCTTCTGCTAGGCCACGAAGGAGTCTTTGCCAAAACAAAATTCTAATATGTTCCCTTATCTAGTTTTCACGCTACAGTTAAAATAGCTAAAACTAAAAGCTTTAGTTTGTTCTTAGCAAGGAAGGATGATCAAACATAAAGAAACATTGCCAAGATTAGAATATCTAAACATCAGCCAGCCTTGATACTGATTTTTGTGGTCTGCAGCACTTCAACCTCAGGATCATGGATTTAAATGATACTGAATGCTCAAAAGGCAACCAGAAAAGAGAAGTAATTCACCTCTATGGAATTGGGACTTACTTCTTTCTTCCTCAAATTATGGGAAATAATGTTTTTAGAAGTGCCTTCACAGCTGAGAAATCTCAGTGCCATAAGTTTACCTTTATTGTAACAGTGGAGGTCAGTTTTGCAAAATACATAAATGCATGTTCTTGAAATTGCATTGCTCATGACATGCTTAGCAGTCTGGGTGAATGTCAGCTTGCTTATCCTTGCCGATGCCAGGTCCACCCCCAAGTTCCAGACATATGGAGTGTACATTTAGAGCAGTCATCACTAAAAAACCCAGCTGACTAAATTTGTGTAACTTGATTGTCACTGAATACAGCAGTATAGCTCTAAGCTGTTCAGAAGCAGCTCAGTAGCATAGCTTGCAAAGCTCAGACAACTGAAAGTGCCATCATCGTGTTTCACCCCTGCAATAAAGTCCCATGCTTTTTCCTTAATTGTTTCTCCATTCTGAGGAATACAGGAACAGTAGGTCCAAGTGCACATCTGACTTTCTCTGGGTAGCAGAAAGTCTGTGGAAAAGATCAGTTATGTCTTTAAAGGTAGAACTATTCCTTGCTCTATTGCATGCTTTTTAAGAGCTCTCCTCACAGGATTAGCATGGGAAATTATTTGGTACCCTCCAAAGGATCATGGCCATATCTAGCAGAAAGCAGCAAGGGCAGCCACTCTGTACAGGAAGGTGAGGCAGGGGTGAAGGCACGCAGGATGGTGACCTCACTGACAAGGGCATAGTCCCACAGTACTGGAGCACAAAGAGCAGAGCAGGTCTGGTGATGGCAACAAGGCTCACCCAATGGTCCAGACAACCTGCCAAGCCTGTAGTGATGAGATAGGTCCAAGATGAAGTCACAATGTCAAGTGAGCAGGCCAGAATCAATGTCAAGAGCCAGGAAGGTGGAAGATCAAGCACAGGCATTCGTGCAACAAAATTCAGGCAGACACTGAGAACAAGAGCCTGAGCTAAAAAGCAGCCCCAGAGGAAAAGTGGAAAGGATCCCACTTCCTACAGCTTTTTCTCAAACCACTTTTTCTATGCAGACCTCTGACTCAAGGTCACAGAGCTGTACAAAGCCCGCGCTGAGCTTGAGTCATAGGCAGCTAAAACAGAATTACAGAAACATAGAATATCTTCAGCTGGAAGGAACCCACAAGGATCATTGAGCCCAACTGCCTGCTCCTCACAGGACTGCCTGAAACTAAACCATGACTAAAATTAGTGTTATCCACATGCTCCTTGAACTCTGGGAGGCTCGATGCCATGATCAGTTTCCTGGGGAGCGTGTTCCAGTGGTCAGCCACCCTCTCAGAGACCAATGTTTTCCTGATGTCCAGTCTGAGCTTACCCTTGATGCAGCTTGATGCCATTTCCTGTGTCCTGTTGCTGAGTACCAGAGAGATGAGATCAGGGCTACCATCAGCTCCCTACTGCTCTTTTTGTAGGCACATGGAAGTTATAGGACTGCCATGAGTTCACTCCTTGTCCTTGTCTTTGGCCAGCTGAATAAATCAAGAAAGCTTAGCTACTCTTCCTAAGACACCCTCAAGATCTTTCACCATCTTGGTTGCTTTCCTCTGGACATACTCTAATGGTTTTATGTCCTTTGAATATTGAGGTGCACAAAACTTCACACAATACTTGAGATGAGGCCACAGCCCCTGGAAAAGAGGTGCACTTGGAGCCCTAACAAAACTTGACANTGGGAACCCCCAGTACCTCCCCCAGGGTGGGGAGTTCCACAGTGGGTTATCTGACTCTGTGAGTCATGGGGTATTTTTGGAATCATTGATGACCCATTAGCAGACATGACCCCTCAGGCGGGGTGTGAAGGTGCCAATGACTTGCTTGAGGGGAGTTATCACAGCTCCTATCTCACAGGCTTCTTTAACACCCAGCTTACCCCCTGAGGGGTCAGGTGTGCCCTGGGCAGCTGCTGCAAATGGTCCATTGTTAACAGTTCATGAGAAATGACACAGGGGGTTTAGAATACACAGCTTTGGTCACACCTACACAGTGAAAAACTGGTCCTAGCTTGCTGAACTAGGACAATATGCCAGATGCATCTATGTTTAGTCTGAGTTGCCTTCCTCTGATGTCTAGAAAAAAAAATTAAGATCTACACCTGTAATTTTGACCATGGTAAGGTAGGTTGTTCTGCCCATAGCTGATACAAATTAGTAAGCTGGTCCCCAGTGATACTGGCTAAAGCTTTTAAGTGAGGGACCACCATCCATCTGGACATTTGTAATTACTCTTTAGCAGTTTTCTTGAAATTACCTGGTTTAGAAATGTGCTTGAGCTAACCTGTGTTTAAAGTGTTCTTAAGATTAGGTGCGTCATTTAATAGAATTGGGTTAGGAAGCAATTACATATGCACTAGTGCTAGTAGGCTTTAGGGGAAGCAACGACTTAATTCAAACTGACTGGCTAGATCAGATGTCTGAAATGTCTACATACTTCATGCTCTAAAAAACCCTAGTTTTGAAAATTAGCACTGTGAGTTATCTTCTGAGTGGATTAGCCTTATTACAAGCTACTGTGGGAAACTTTCATCTAATACTTTTCATAAACTCATCACATTCAACTTATAAAGTAATTTTTTCTCTTGGAGGGTTTGTGCAGAATTTCTTTATTTTGAAGGTTTTTAACATTTAGATTTCTGATCTATTGTGTTTATTGATAATTTAGGAGCTTGTTTGTTTGTTTGTTTTTGTGATGCCAGCATCATCCTTGAGGTTCCATAGCACCAAAAAAATGGTTGTGGTTGTAAGGGACCTCAAGACCATTTAGTCCAGCTTGAGCAAGGGTGACCTAAAGCAAGATGCTCAATACCATATCCAGTACGGTTTGAGTATCTCCAAGGGTGGAGACTCCCCAGCCTCACTGGATAATCTGTTCCAGTGTTTGGTTACCCTCCCAGTAAGAAAGTATTTTCTTATGTTGAAATGGAATTTCCTGATTCTTGCTTATTGCTTCTGGTCTTTTCTTTGGAAGTCAATGGGAAGAGTCTGGCCACATATTCTTTGTGCACCCTCACTTCTTCCCTACTCGGGTGTTGGTACAGGTTTGTACAGGCCCTTCAAGCCTTCTCCAGGCTGAGCAGTGCTGGCTCGTGCACCCTTTCTTCACATGACAGATGCTCCAAGCCCTTTGAATATGTCTGATGGGCTTGCTTTGGTCTCCTTGTCTCTATTGTACAGGGAAGTGTAGAACTGAACACAACACTCCACACATCTGACTTTGTCATCAAGACTTTATGCCAGGCTTATTAATAAAGAATTTTAAAAAACCCAGACCATCATGATTAATCCATTCTGGTAGGAAAGTTTTAACTTTATTTTTCTATAATAAATGTTCAAATTTATCATTTCTTTACCTGCAGTGAACCCTAATTTTAAACAACTTCATATGCTTACAGTATTTTTTTGTTTAAAAAACTTGTGTGGAGTAATATGTATCTTTCCTAGATTTATGTTTCATATCTTCCTCTTTCATTAAAAAATACTGTAAATAATTAAAAGCTGAATAACATATTAAAAGGAACAGAAGAAGTGCGAGTTTTTTAGAAACTTTTAAAGCAGCTTTTATTAGAGGTCCCAGAATCAAAAATTAGATGACACAGTCTAAAAAAAAATCCATTTAGAAAGAAAATTAAAGCTGCTATTTCAGAAATAATAGATACCAAGAACGGGAAAACTAAACATTAATTCTTATTCTAGAGCAGAAGGATGGTAATAGAAGGAAGAGAACAAGCTTATAACTAGAAGAGTTAAGGATAACTAGGAGTTTTGATTATGTTTTCTTCTACTGAAAGGATTGGTACAGGAAGAGTTAAAATGTTTAATAAACATTTATGATCTACGTCTGGTGGAGAGTCTTGTTTATGGCCTAATATGTTTGTGCACTTTCTTATAAAAGCATAGGACAGGTTTACATATCTCAAAAGGACCCTTTTACAGGGCAAGAATGATTCTATAAAGAAGCTGGTTCAAAGAAGTCTCATAGCCAGAACCAAACAGCATGTAGTGTAGGTGATAACAGGGGATTTCTTATTTTCCATATTTAGGAAATATTCTATTGAATTGAAATCCGTGGTTCTAATGACAATGATGCCAATGTGATGGTGGCCCCTGATGACAATTTTTGGCTCCCATACATAGTTTTTATTTCCAATTTGAAAATATAAGTTTATCTCTGTTTCTTTTGAAACCGTCTTAGTCAATAGTATATTACATTGTGTAATAATCCTCCAAATTAAAGTACAGTATTTTTTATGAGTCTGTTTCATTTTATTTCCCAACAACACTTTCATCTAGCTGAGATGATACATAGATGTTCATGCATTCTGTCACACCTCCCCAAGATTTTTGGTCCTTATTTTACACATTATATAATGTTTTCTGGAGAAATCCAATGTCTGTGATATCCCTTTGAAATTGAAGTCTTTCATAATGTGGTTGAAGACTATGATTCAGCTTAACCTTTTATATCATTGGATACTGAATTACCTGCTCTCACATTTCAGGATTGTTTCAGCCTCATATGACACAATGTTCTTGATTCTGAGACTTGCCAGTAAACTGTGATTAACAAAGAAACACCTGCATGACTATTACTATTTTTCCACTCAAAGTTTAGCTTCATTTCTATGTTGAATTTTATGCTTTTTTGCTTCTGACAGGGAAGCCTTTTCCTCCCTGCTCACATCAGGCATACATTACAGGAGGCAATGTGTTTTCTCCAAGAACCTTCACTTCAAAAATACCAGGGAAACATTCCTCAAAACAGAGGGCACACTTTTTCCTGCTCTGATTAAAAACCATTTTTCACATTAGTCACAGTCCTTTACAAGGCAGGGAGAGGTGGGGCCCCTGGTTTTCATTCTTAAAACATTTTGAACCAATCAAGTATGTTTATACTTGGCCCTGAAGTTTAACTGCTCCATGCTTGTTGGGTTTATTTAATTCCTCAAACATTTCCATGGGGAATTGTGCTCTCTTCATTTTGGAACAGAGAACTGAAAGACATGTGAGTTCTGGTGGTTCCCACAAACTGCACCAATAAGTGCATTGACTGCTCCAGCAGGGTGAGAACAGCCTTCAGACTCCTTGGTCAGATGAAGGGTATTCATGACTCCAGTTCTGCCTTGCTCATGCTGGCATTGAATTTCATATTGACTTGACTGGAAGAAGAGTCAAACTCACAAAAATGACATTGAGCACAGTGCAGATTTTATACTCATGAAATTATTGCTTACATCATTGTAGGAGAGGAAGGCATTTAATGGTTTGGCTTTTTTGGAAGCTGCTGTTTCATTTTGCACCACTGGAGAATCTGCAGAAGAAAAGGTTGAAGGCAGAGGAGAGGCCTGTGTGAACTGCTTAGAGGTGATCCCTGAACTCGTATGTTGGGCTAGTGCTTTACATAACGCCTGTGCCTCAGGAAGCGAGTAAATTAAAACAGATGCACATAACCAAGACAGGTGAAATATGGAGGAGGACTTCATCCTTGCACTGCACTTTCCTCTAAAAGCACAGAGTAGTCATGTCCCAATCCCCTGTATCAGGGATTCAAATTAGATCCCTTAATACTACCATTGCTGACTAGTGAGGAGATATTCTTAGATAGTCTTTGCTCTCTTTAACATTTTGATAGTGCCAGAGAAATATAAAACAGCTTTAATGGAGCTGAGGATTGGGATGCCACCATGGCAGGTTTGTTGCTTCTTTCGTAGGAAATGCCTATAATAACACTTCTGTAAATCACAACTGGAAAAAATGTGTAAGATAAATATCTTAATTTTGCTGCCATGTGGCAAAATCTGGGGCCTTACTTGCTATTTGCCCTTTGGAGAGAAATTGGTAATCCTTTCTAAGAGGTGCTGATAAACTACACAAAAGCAATTTTGGTTCGGAATTAATTTTTTTTTCCAAAATCTTTGGTCCTCATTTCAGTCTGGTCCTTGGAAACAACTTTTAAAAGACTATGACTTTCTATAAATTATAGACTGCGCAAAAGTTCCCCACAATGAATCTGTATTATAGATAAGCCCTGTGTGACCCATTGTGCTATATGTTTGTCTCATGTCCTATGTTTAGCATCTTTCACCCTAATCTGAGAATGTATTTAAAAAGTCTATTAAAAAATATATTGAAAACAAAAGATCGATTGCACACAACATAGTAAATGCAAATGTAACGAGGCAGTGATTTCATGAAATGGCATCAGTTTGTCCTTCACCTAAAACTAGTTTTATATGAGTTAGTTGTTTTAAAAAAGTAGTCAGTTCACTAATGTGATCAGTAAGTATAGAAAAAACATGAGGTTCTGATATTTACCTTCTGCATTAGAGTGCGTCACTTCATTCACCCCCTCTGAAAAGTTTTCTTTTAGGCAGGTTGCACTTTCATCTTAGTTGGAGTTCTTATATATTTGGTGTTCAATACAGAAACTTCTTTGACTGTAGCTTGGTCAGGAGTTCCCCCATGGCCCCACTTCTCTTGTAGCTATAATGAGGCAGTAGTGAGAATGCTGTGAAATGGTGGTAGCTGATGTGTTATTAAAGCTCTAATTTTAATAATGTTCAAGTTAGGAAATTTCAAACTTATTTACAGAGGTGTTTCTACTGTAATGTTTCACTTTTACACCCTGATAGGGGATTGAATTGCGTAATCCCAAAACAACAAATTCCAAGATGTGGTGTGCTACAGCCAAAACTGTTGTCCATAATGAGCCATACAATTATATAACTACATGCATATAAATATTGATATGTCTGTTCTGGTAGTTAGTGTTACTGCACTTATATTAAAGATTTTTATTGCTTTTATTTTGGTTTGGAGTAAAAATTGTATATATTTATTACTTGTTTGATTAAGAATTATAACATAAATACAGTGCACTAAATTACCTCACAAGCTGATGAAACTGGACACAGTTTCAGCTTCCAGACCACTTCAGTATTACTTTAGCATCATTGTCTGAATCTTTCTCAGTTATGATTTGTGGTGTTTAAGAATTTTATTCTAATTGATCATAAGTCCTTCAAGCATTGCTTTTAACTTTGTCTCATAAAAAAATAAAGGAAAACATAGTGGAATGCTTTCTTTTTACACTCTACTTTTATTTTTGTTTATTCATTTGATTTCTGCAGCACCAATTCGATTTCATAGTGTATAAGGATACACTAGTGTCTCTTTAAATCACTTGTGAACTTTTTTATAGCACCCTTTGTGTTCACAGAACCTGCCAGAAACCAGTCAGAGCAGCAGCATTCCCCCTAGCTGTATCTTGCATGTTTGTGTATTGTTTAGTATGTGTTTATTTGGGATTCAATTACACTGCTTGGTTTCTTCTCACTGTTTTTGTTGTGGAACAAGTAAAAGACATGTATAACAACCCACAGCTCAAAGTACCTTTCAGCATTTCGCATCATGAAAGCCTGCAGGGTTTCAGTACCTACTTCACTGCTTTAGAATTTCTTATCATTAATACTCCTGTTTACATATTCTCTCACAAAAATGAAATCACCCTAGGGACCAGTATTATGAAACCCCACCTACACTGTTCTTTGCATTTCCACCCTTCCGTCTCTCAAGACTCATCTTCTTTGAGCACCTGCAAGACAAGAGGGACATGTAGCATGCCTGGAATGTTTCTAAATCCAGGAACTAGTCAACCAGAGAGGGAATCAGATTCCAGAGCCTAGGACCTCACATGGGGAGTACTCACTTATTCCTGAACTTCCAAATACTTTGGAAAGTGTCAGATTCAGGGTTCTGCTTTTGGGCCACATCTATCTAATACATATCTAGTAATGATGTGCAAAAAATATAAAGAAGAAAATAAGAGATATGTAATTTCTTTTTCTTGGTATTTGTTAGCAGCCCTAACTTTGAAAGCCAGATTTTTCTGTTCCAACATAAATACATCTTCCCAGACAATGTGTATTTAATAAAATAGTGATTGCTGCTAATTAAATACAGTTAATTAAACTCATAGTTTAACTATTGAAAGAGGAGGACTCTAAATGAAATAGGAATCAATGTAAGAATATGAAGTGTCTATCTCAGAGAGACTGTTTTAGAGAGACTGTGGGTTTTTTCCTATTATTTGACTGAGATTTACTCTTTCTGAACACATAATGCAGTCATGTGTTTGTCATGTACTTTGGTCCAACACTGTGGAAGACACAGCCTTCTCTGTGGACTTGACTGTAGCATCACATTTCTTATACCATATACCTTATAGCCTTTCCTAAGGGTTGTAGCTAGAACATAGAATTTCCATTGTATTCAGCAAAGTTTTGTGGAAATAAACAATTACATGAGTTCAGGGTGGTTCCACTTGGCAGAAAGCAGGAACTGAGTATGTATTGGGGTAGTTTTTATTTAGGTTAATTTAAAAAAAGTATGCAGAATTTTATTTTCCATATTTTTATTAGCTGTGCATTATTCTATGTGAAAGACCATGTACCACAACCACCAGTGAGTCGAAGTATTTTTATTTGCAAAATCCTTAGTGCAAGTTAAAACAGTCCTTTTCCTACATTAGATTGCCACCAGATTTTTACCAGCAAAGCAGCTAGATACTTGGAACTCTCTGTTTATGACTGTTAGTATAAAATAAAGTGGGTTAAGCATTACAGAATAAGTCTGTTTGGAAACACTCATATTGTGTAAATTCCTATTTACATTATATGTTTCCAAAGTGAATTAAAGGAATCAATGTTCAGTTTTGCCTTGGAATTTTGGGGAAATTTGAAGCTGCCTTAGCTTTTCAGTCCTTTGACAAATGTTTGTCAAAGAAACTTATTTTTTATGATGAGTTAACTTTCTAACCCATTTTGTTGCTATATCAGCAAGTGCCAGCCCTGGTGAAGGGCAGGACCTAATGTGCAAGCATTCCCCCATGCACACACTACTGGTTTTCCTTCCTTGAGTCAGAGAAGTTCCTCCAACACACACCTTTCCACCTGCCAGGGCATGAAGAGCAAATATTGTGGGGGAAGAATTCCCACTGTTGGTAGCAGGTGGCAGTTATATTTGCTTGAGCTACATCATCAGTAACCCAGCCATGGATTTCATCTGTCATACAATAGAATCACATCAGGTCTTCTGTATCCAGGTCCTTCAGGGGATGAGATAGGGTATGACTCTTAGATAGCAAGAGTAATACAATTGTACTGTAAACTGAGATTTTCAAATTGTGGCTCATGGAACATCTTAAGATCTGATTCCAGCTGCTGGATAGATTGGGGTTGCAGTGTGACCCACTAAGTCTTTCATGTAACCAAGACTGAAAAGCTTCTAGAAGGTCCCATTTGAATTGTCTCTGTCAGGCATCATGATATCTACCACTTGCATTTTCAGCTCTTTGGAGCAAATGGGAAACACTGTCAGCAATACTGTGGAAGTCACAGAAAGCTGCTGAAGTGGGAATCCACCTTCTGTACAGCATTATAGTCTGAAGAAGAATCACTTGCATCTTGGTGCTATGCCAGAGAACAGCCATCCTCTGAAAGAATGAACCATTCTCTCATTTACACTGTGCACCGTGTCTTTTGTGCATTTTATCTGCATGGACTCATTTCTCAAGCTACCAGAACTGTATGCCTACAGCTCTCTTCAGCTAAGGGTGGGCCTCCTTCTAGAAACACACAAAGGTTCTGTCCCTGGTGCTCTTTCCATCCCATTCCCATCCTGAATTAGATCCCATTCATAGAGATGCCTCTTCCCCTACTTCATGCACTGCATTTTTTCTTCTGTGCTTCTAATTCAACTGTGTCTCTAGGAAGTACTGATATAAGGATTCATCTTGCTTACCTGCTATAATTGAACCCTAATACCTCATTAGAGCTACTAGCAGAAAATGACAGAGTGAGGCTGAAACAACTCAAACATTCATTTTGGGGAAAGGTGAACTGTAACCTTATTTCTGCAGTACTGTTAAAGGAACATCACATGAGTAGATCTTACGTGATCTCACATGAACTTCCAGTAAATCCCAAATGTATGAAGTGGTCCTCTCCTCCTTGTTCTCACGCTGTAACATAACAGCTGTCCCACACAAAATTGCATGACACCTCTTCATTACTCAAAAAGCACATGTGAATACTTTGGGTGAGTGCTTCATACTCCTCAAAATGGGCACCTTAAAAATCATAAAAATCTAATATAGCAGTGCTCACATCCAAGAAAATGGCATTCAGAAGTTGTTTTTCCTCAGTAAAATGGATTTGCACTCTATAATTTTCATTACTAGTCTAGGCTTGTTTTTTCACACTACATAAACACTTAGTATGAAAGAGTCTCTCCTTGCCTTCAGAAATAACCAAAATTTCATGGTTTTAGGCCCTGTGTTTCAGTATAGATTGTTATATTTTCTTTGCCTGCTGCTTTCCAGAATGACACTGTGCTTGTTGGATTTTATCATGATCTAGTTGATATTGCCTAAGCAGCTTTGAAAGCAATTTATAAACCAGAATTAAAAGTGTATTGACATATCAAATTAGGGAACCATTTTTTAACATATGTACTTGGCTAACATGTTTTTCCATTGGAAAAAATTACCAATTGGGAAACAAACAAATATATAAATCTTAGTTATCTTATGAAAAAACAGTTTTATTAATGGCCATGTTGTGTGTATAAATGTCTATATCAATATGAGTTATTGCACATTAGGCAAAGGAGAATATTCAGGTCTCTCAACTCTGATGTCCCACATAATTTTATAAAATTAGGTAAAAAATCCTGTGGCATCCTAGCAACAGAGTCTTCTTGGAGTTCTATGAGAAGAAGGTGGGATTTTGTGTTCTCGTGCATACCTATGAAGCACATGGAAAGACCTTCACCAGCTAAAGGAACATTAGAGTGCCTGTCAAATTGCTTTTTTTATTATTCTTTCTCTGTCAGTGTAACACCTTCCTGAGTCCCACTCCATTACTCAGGCCTCTCACAGCCTCCCTCCTCAGGGCAGGGCACATGTGCTGTTGGGAGCTGCACAAGAGAATAGTAACAGTTCTGAATGACACTTGGTTGCAAATTGGGATGCACAGCATAACCTTGCTTGAGCTTGGTCTCACTTTTCCCATATGTATTTCACAGAAATTGCGTGTGCATTGTTTGTGAAACACTTTGTGCTGGCTGTAAGCACTGTACAACTCAAAAGACACTAATTTATATGTAAGCTGGCAATGTTTTTGAGAACTACTGTGGTAGTCTTGTACTCTGTATCTTGTCACTAACCCTCTTGTCCAAATCCGTGGAAGCACAGAGGCATAGAACATGTCCATAGGACCTGCTATGTCACACATGAAGAAAGTATTTCTGTACATAGTGTAATACTTTTTAAGTATTTCTGCAGGTTTTCTCCACAGACACCCCCTTGTT
>VWZD01007542.1:522882-542741 GCA_013396695.1 Sakesphorus luctuosus | reverse complement strand
GTGCCCCCCGCAGCCCCCCGCGCTGCCCCCCGACAAGCGTAACACGCTGGACGTGGGCGAGGTGCTGAGCCAGGCCGACCCGCTGTCTCGCCTGGAGCGCTGGGAGCGCAGCAAGAGCAAGAACCGGACCCTGGATAATAGCGACCTGCAGCGGCTCTCGGAGCGCCTGGGCCCGGACGGCCCCGCCGCCGGCACCGAGCACCGGCTCCTGCGCTTCTTCAGCGGCATCTTTGCCCGCAGGGACGGCCCCGCCGCGCTCCTCGGCAGCCCCCACGGGCGCTCCTCCCGCGGCAGCTTCTCCAGATCCAGGGCTTACTTCAGCAGCCTCCGCAGAGCTGCCGCCGACATGCAGTCCAGCTCCGAGAGCATCAACGGGTCCCCACACAAAGGTGCTGCCCTTGCTGGGTCTGGGTGGGGGACAGTTCAGCGGCTGTGCCAGGAGTGGTTGGGGGACAGGGGGCCGTGGAGTACCAGGAGAGAGAGGTAGATGCTGCACTGGGCTATGTGAGGGTGGCACAGGTTGGGCAGAGAAACTGTGGCTGCTCCATCCCTGGAAGTGTTCATGGCCAGGTTGGACAGGGCTTGGAGCAGCCTGGGATAGTGGAAGGTGTCCCTGCCCATGGAATGGAATGGGATGAGCTTTAAAGTTCTTTCCAACCCAAACCTTCCTCGGTTTCTGTGGCTATGTGGGCACAGTGTGTTTTGAACCCCGTGGCAGCTCTGCTGATGGCAGCTCAGGCTGTGTGAGCCTCCTGGACCAAAACTCATTCTCTGGGTGATGGACTGTGCACTCCAGGACAGCCAATTGAGGCAAGTGGAACAGGAGCTGCACTCCAGTGCTGCAGTATATGGGTCACTGGGTGGCCCAGTGCAGCACTGGGACCTTCTCCTTCGGGAAAGGCTTCTGTAATCCAGGAGATGGGTTATGTTAGTCAGAAATACACCTGCTGGAGAAGCAAGTGAATACAGGTGTAAATGTCTTACAAATCCTAAACTTTGATTGTAACAAAAGAGCTAAAACTGAATTTAGTGTTTTTGAAAAAGCACAAATTAAGAAGCTGCACTCTTTGAATTATTGTATTAATTATTTTATATAGCTGTGTGCAAATCTTTAGCTAGCCAAAGCATTGCTAGTGCGAGGTGGGAATCAAATAGGGAATTCTTGGGTTTGTGAATCCCTCAGATACAAGAAAAACTTGAAAATAACCTTCCTGTGGGCTGGAATTGAAGAGCTGACGAGCTGCTTTCTGTAAGGATGTGGAAGGATCAAGGTATGGCTGACTGGGACGTGTTAAACCAGAAATGCTGGTTGTGGAGCTTCTCTGAGAGACGGTGCCTTCTTGTAGCTCTGCTTCCAAATCTGTAACAGGCATCTGTGGGGAAACGTTTAACCGGCAATTACAGTCGCCTTTGAGCACCAAATGCTTATCAGGTGGCAAATGATCTGTAAGTCGCTGCTTTTCTAAAAATACAATTCTCAATTAGGAAGATTAAGCTTTCCTCAAGGCGCAGGTAGGCAGAGGATGGTGTGGAGCTGAGCCCGGGTGGTTTGCTGGGGAAGCAACAGCCAGCCTCGATGGATCCAGAGCTCCTGAGAGTGGAGTGTGCCCACAGTCTGAGGCACAGGGAGCAGAGCCAAGTATTCGGCCCTAGTCAGTGAGGACTGGAAGGTTTTATAGATGTAGAGGCATTCATGTGGGCTTATAATAATCTTGACGGAAATTGTGGTCTGACCTTGGTTAAAGTTCAAGGTAACCACAACAGAGAATGACTTCAGAGGGCTCTGTGTGCCTGTGCCGTGCCAGGGCGCTCAGCCTGCTCCTCTGCTGCAGGAGCACTCGGGCTGGTGCTCTCACAGGGTCCCCCAGCCCTCTCAGCCTGGGAGGAGAGTGCAGTTCATCAGTGCCTGCTGGTTCAGGCCATAAGGAGGGCCAGAGAGGTTCTCTCTCTGTGTGTGGCAGCACCAGATTTACCTGGTGCCAGTCAGCTTTGAGGCTGGTGTTCAGAAAAGCCTCCTGGGCCCAGCAGGGTGGCTGCAGGTTGGTGGCAGAGCTGCAGGCTTGAGTTATGGGTTATCAGCCCTGGCTGCTCTGCTTCCCTCTCCTTTTACCAGAGAATTGCAGCTTAGAAAAGGCCTGTGCACAGTTCCAGCTGTGGCTCACTGGTGGCCTTCACAAAGCTAAGCTTAAACTAATTTGTCTTTAGTTTCTCCTGTTAGTTCTTAAGAAGAAAGTTTAATGAGATAATCACAGACACAGAGGTGGAACTTTAATTTCAATGTGTTGAACAGTTTCACGGTGCAAAAAGATTTATTACTTGAAGTGCCCCCTGAGGGTGGGCAGGCCCTGGCACAGGATGCCCAGAGCAGCTGTGGCTGCCCCATCCCTGGAGTGTCCCAGGCCAGGCTGGACAGGGCTTGGAGCCACCTGGCCTGATGGGAGGTGTCCCTGCCCGAGGGACAGGAGTAGAGTGAGGTGAGTTTTAAGGTTTCTTCCAACTCAAACCAGTGTGTGGTTCTGAACTTGTTTGCCTTGTGCTTTTGGTATTGTGTGTATTTGGTGCTGTGCATGAGTTATTTGGCTTTGTGGTTTCCATGTAAAACCTGACTAAGGTCTGCAGAGGAAGTAGAAGTTTAAAAAATGTATTTTGTTGGCATTTTCAGCTTGAAATAGTCACCCAGCTGTAGCAGTGTCTGTTTGTATGATATTTCTTGAAAAGGAAGACCTTACCTACCACAGGTTGTAAAACACTTTTGAACAAGCTGAAATCACAGAGTTTTAAAGCAGATAAGTAAGAATATTTAAATCTACATGTTTTTGATGTTCCCGACTTTGACTTGGGCTATGAAGTGGGTCAAGGTTGATTGGGGGAGAATTACTCTTCATACTGTCAGTAAAAACCACCTGTGGTCATCAGGCGTTTTCCTTTTCCACCTGCAAACCCATGTGCTGTGGCATTGTTGCCTTGAGTCCCATGCAAGCACCAGTTCCCAAAAGCTTTGCAAGAGGAAGCAGGGAGTTCATTTGTTTGAAGGAAGAAAGTTTTTCTGTATCCACCACTATCCCCAAAGGCAGAAAGAGAAATTTCCATAAACTTCGTGTCAGAGAAGTTATTTTTGCCTTAAACTATGTGGCAGAACTCGTCAAGGGAAATGTTGTTCCTCATCTGAACTGTGTTCTCCTCAAAGTCCTTGTGATTCTTTCTCGAGGGGAGGAACTCTTGGTGCTCTGGAGCAAGAGGAGGAGGAGGAGGATGGCTCTGGGGCTGGGGGGGTGTTGAAATAGTTTCTTTTTCAGTGGGTCTCACTTGCTGCTTTTGTTTTGAGACAAGTTTATTTGAATAACCCCTCTTTAGGATATGCTGAGCAGATTTGGGTATCAAAATTGTTGGCTATCAAAAAGAGTATCATTATAATATGATAAACTGCTCTTTTGAGGTTTGTTCCCCCGAGGTTTTAGCCGAGTTAGTTTTAAGCTCTTATCTCAGCCTGTCTGCAGCTCGGAGCCGTGGGAAGCAGGGCCAGGCTGGGGAGGGAGCTCTGCTGGAGGCCTCAGCCTTTCCTTGCAGAGCTTCCCTTGGGATCATCCCTGTTAGTCCTGTGTCATCTCCCCTCTGCCCTGGCTTTGCTGGGCTCCTGCACTCCCAGGGCAGCCCAGGGGGCTTGCTGGGCAATCACATGGATCAGTGGGCAAGGACTTGGAGCACATGGAATTGGAGCAGGAAGATGCAAATGTATTGGAATTGCTCCTGTGGGGGTCCCTTTGTGGGAGCTGCAGGTTTGTGGTGCTGTGTTGGCAAGAGAAGAGTCAGTGGAGTATTTTTCAATGTTAGAGAGTCCCTTTTATCGTGGACTAAAAACCTTGTAGGACTCTTTTTACCCTTGCAGCTCTTGTGAGTGTTGTCCAGAGGTTGTTATGAAAATAAAACCTAGCAGATAAATAAATTGCAGTCGGGGTTAAGCATTTTCAGGCATTGTCTAAGAGGGATTTTTACTGTTATTTATTGGGTAGGTCTTGTGTCAGGCAGAATGAATGCCAGCTGCACTCATAGAGCCAGATGATTAAGATCTGCACTGGTATTAAGGTCACTGGCTGAATTAGAGAATGAGATGGATTAATGTTTGCACAATATTGAAGTGTGTGCCAGCTGCCAGCAGCCATGGCCTTTGTTTGTCTCTGAAAATTGAAAAGAAATGTAGGATTGTAACGTTTCTGTAGAACTGACAGTTAAATGCCTGATGGCAGAAATGGGGGACTTTGTGGGATGTGTCACTGGATGCTCCTGTTGAGTGTTGTGCAGGCATTCTTCTTCATTGCCTCTCAGACCCAACTCTGTAAATTGAATTAGTTTGCTCTTGTTCCACCAGAGATCTGCCTGTTGCCGGGTTTACCACTCCAGGTAATGATGTGTTTATCTAATGAAGCTCCTGCAGATGACCAGAGCACAATTTGCACGAGGAGAAGAAACATTCAGAACGTGATATTCCTTTTCCTTTCCTCCCAGTTCCTTGCCTTGAATTGGAGGTGGCTCAGTGTGACAAGCAGCAAAGTGGCAGGTCCTGCCCTGGGGTCACACCAAGCCCTGGAGGTGCCCAAGGCAGGACTGGCTGTGGCACTCAGGACTGGCTGTGGCACTCAGTGCCCTGGGCTGGGAACAAGGTGGGCATCAGGCACAGGGTGATCTTGGAGGTATTTTCCAGTCTTAATGATTCTGTGATTCTAAGAAGGATAGAATTCCTCTGGAACTGTTTCCTAATCCTGGTGAGCCTGGAGTTAATGATGGAGCAGCATCTGGTTTCTCAGAGGTGGAGTCTCTGTGTGGGGTGGCAGATGAGCTTTTTGCTTTAAGTTGCTCATAGTTCCTGTGTGACTTTGCTGCACTTCTTTCCTGGATTTGGTGGTCAGTTTGCTCTAGAAGGTAAAATCACTGGCACCAGATGCTGAACTCTTACTTTTTCTAGTAGTTACAGAGCCAGAACTTGCCGTCCCTGCCTTTGACACAGCACATTTTCCAAGCGCTCGTTGGCAGGTCCTGGATCTCTGGGTCAGTGCTGCGGAGGAACACTTGGATGTGTTTGAAGGGGCAGTTGGCTCTTGGCTGCAGAGGCTGAGCTGGCTGTGGTGCTGCAGGGCTGGTGGGCACCAGGAGGGGAGCACAGATGGCCCCAGGGCAGCTCTGCACAGCCAGCTGAGGGGTGGGACACCATGGCTGGTGTGGCGTGTGCCGGGGTTTGCCTTGGCACAGCCACCACCTGAGAGCCAGTACTTGGGAAGCAGAGGGCAAATGTTGTCAGTGCTGCATGTTCTGTTCACTGGGGCTGAGCAGGGAATCACAATGCAGACTGGGACCATCCTGGTGTTGGGTTTGATAAGTGGTGTTGGGATTGGAAAGCAGAGGGCACATGTCAGTGCTGCGTGTTCTGTTCACTGGGGCTGAGCAGGGAATCACAATGCAGGCTGGGACCATCCTGGTGTTGGGTTTGGAAAGCAGAGGGCAGATGTTTTCAGTGCTGTGTGTTCTGTTCACTGGGCCTGAGCAGGGAATCAGTGCAGGCTGGGACCATCCTGGTGTTGGGTTTGGAAAGCAGAGGGCAGATGTTTTCAGTGCTGTGTGTTCTGTTCACTGGGCCTGAGCAGGGAATCACAGTGCAGGCTGGGACCATCCTGGTGTTGGACTTGGTAAGTGGTGTTGGGATTGGAAAGCAGAGGGCACATGTTTTCAGTGCTGTGTGTTCTGTTCACTGGGGCTGAGCAGGGAATCACAGTGCAGGCTGTGCTGTGTGTTCTGTTCACTGGGCCTGAGCAGGGAATCAGTGCAGGCTGGGACCATCCTGGTGTTGGACTTGATAAGTGGTGTTGGGATTGGAAAGTAGAGGGCACATGTTTTCAGTGCTGTGTGTTCTGTTCACTGGGGCTGAGCAGGGAATCACAGTGCAGGCTGGGACCATCCTGGTGTTGGACTTGATAAGTGGTGTTGGGATTTCCCCATGGCAACTGCAGCAAACACAGCGACAGCCCTTTCTGCCAAAACCCACAGAATGGCTGTTTTCATGTGCGAGGGAAAAATGTCAGTGTGGTGAACTGTGGAACTATCATCTATTTTGCTCATGAAAAGCATCCAACATAAAGCTATTATTTTGATGGAAGTTGAAAATGGGGCGTTTGATGATTTTGATGTTTCAGGCTGGAACATAATGACAGTGTGTGACAAATACTTGTGCTTTATTGACAAAATAATGCCAAATGTTTCCTTCCAGCAAGGCAGGCGACTGATGCCAGCATGAGAAGAAGCAAGCAGTGCACTGTGGCTTCCCATAATCTCTTTTTTACTAATCACAGAAGATGTTAATGGTGGGCCTTGTTATTTATTGTTCTTCTCTGGTTTCCTTTGGGGACAGGGTGGGAAGGGAGGCAGAGGGACCTGTGCTGCAGCTGTTGGTCTGCAGGAACAGCTGGAGTGGCTCTGGCAGGGAGAGGCACTAAGGGCACTCTGCTTGTCACGAGGGTCAGTTTGTGCAGTGTTCATGGTCTGAAACCCCCGCTGGTGCCATTGGGAGGGGTATTTGTGGAGTGGGTTCGTTTGCCCTCGGGGTTAGTGCTTGTTTTTCTGGGTTCTGTTGGGGCTGCCCAGGCAAAGCTGAGAAGGGCCTTGTGTGAAGTGATGACCCAGAGTAAATGGCTCTGTGTGCTGGGGTGTCACAGCACAGCCCTGGGAGGATCTGCTGGAATGTCAGACCCATCCCTGGGATTTATGAGGTGGCCATGTCTGTATTTCCTGGCTGGAAATGGTCCACATGGGTGGTATCCCAAGTGCATCTCACTGCTTTGAGGGATGTTACATCTAATTTACCCGAGACCCATTATTTGTACCATCATTTTCACCAGCTTATAGATAGAACTATTAAATGTAAGGCTTCAGCAATGTCAGTTCTGGTTACATCAAGTAGTTTTGCTTTTTTAGATGAGTTGATGTTGTGTCTCAAGTCCTGAGCTTAGAATCATAGAATAGAATCACAGAATGGATTGGGTTGGAAAAGCCCTCCGAAATCATCAAGTCCAACCCTTGGGCCAACTCCAGTCCCTTTACCAGATCATGGCACTCAGTGCCACGGCCAAGCTCAGCTGAAAACCCTCCAGGGATGGGGAATCCACCCCCTCTCTGGGCAGCCCATTCCAATGCCTGAGCACTCTCTCTGCAAAGAAGTTTTTTCTGCTCTCCAACTTCAATTTCCCCTGGCAGAGCTTGAAGCCCCCCGTGCCCCCTTGTCCTATTGCTGAGTGCCTGGGAGAAGAGACCAACCCCCACCTGGCCACAACTTCCCTTCAGGCACTTCCAGACAGTGCTGAGGTCACCTCTCAGCCTCCTCTTCTCCAGCACAAACACCCCCAGCTCCCTCAGCCTCTCCCCACACCACTTGTGCTCCACTCCCTTCTCCAGCCTCGTTGCTCTTCTCTGGGGAGGTTCATTTCAGCCTTGGGGGAACTTACTAAGAAATAAATTCAGAGTTCCTTGGAAAGGTCACAGTGTTAGCAAAGGGTTCTTGTTCTTCACAGCTCTCATTTTGTGAATGAAGCCTCACAGCAGGGCTTTCCTCCTTGGAAGTGTGAGATGCTCATGTTTGGGATAGGAAGGGGAGCTCAGTACTGTGCTGACTGCTGCCAGCTCCTGGTGCTTCGGAGTTATTTATAAACACTCTGTATTTGTTTGCATGTCTTTGTCAGCTTGTCTGGCTGGTTTGATAGAGAATCTGGATTCCTAAAAGGACTGTTTTACTTGTGTTGGCCTTGGTGTGTACAGAAATATACATGTGTGGGGGTTGAGAAGAGGATTCCGTAACTTTATTCTGTTCTTACTCCCCTGCAAACAGCAGTGCCAGGGTATTAAACATGAGCTCTTCTCAGAGTGGGGCTGAACCCCTCGGGGCAGTTGTGTCAGGAGATTGTTTTACAGGGATGTGTGAGGAGGAGCTGCCTCGCTCGTGGGTTCCTGTGCTGCTTCTGTGGGTGCAGGTGTTGTTGGGGTGTTGGAATCAGTGAGTTGCTTTTACTCTCAGTAGTCAGTCAGGGGCACTGGTGTCTCAGTACTGAGTGGCACTGGTGGCTCAGGTAGAACCCTGGGCAGGCAGCAGTGGCCCCTGACCCAGTGATGCTGCTGCTGTGAGCCCTTGCAGGGTGATGCTCTCCCTCCTCCCAAGCCCAGAGCCTTCCTTGGGATGAGCTTGGCAGTGACACAGTGCCTGAAGCATCTCCTGCTCTTGCAGGGCTGCTGCTGGGTTTGTGTTGGGCTGAACTGCCTGGGAAACTGGGCTGTTGACCCAACTGTTCCTTCAGCAACATCCTCATTCAGAAGCTGCTCAGTTCTGTGATACAGAAATGTTTATGTTGGCAAGGCAACAGCTTTTCTGTCCTGACCTCTGTGTCCTGCAGGGAAAAGTCTGATTCTGTGCTTATGGAGGATACAAGGTTTGACTTTCCTGCAGTATTAATTTCCAGAGCTCTTAAAATTGGCTGTGAATGCTTCTCACAGTTTCAGGGGATTGTGCTGAGGCCTTGGAGAGAATTTTAATTTTATTTTTTGTAGCCTGATTTGGGTTGAGTAATCAGCTCTTTTTACCACATCCTCAGCTGCAGAGTGTTGGTTTCCTTGCTCAGGCTGCTCTTCCTTAAGGTGCAGTGTGGCAGATCCCTGCTGGCTGTCACTGGGGTCCCTCTCACTGTGTGGATCCTCCTGTCCCTTCCTCTTTGGCTGGCCTGTGTCTCCATAAAAGTACTCTCTTGTAATTCCTATCTTAATATTTACTACTCAGTTTACACTTTGTTTTCTTTCTAGTCCTTTATAGAGAACCTTGTTGCCCCAAGTATTGCCATGGTAGAAAATAAACATATCTAAGTAATTTTTTCCAGCCATTCCCGTGATTTTGTACACTGACTCACTTCTTCATTCCTTGAAGGTGGTGTTTTTCACTAGTCAGCTGAAAGAACCAAAGCCTTGTTGTGCAGTGACAGTGCTCAGGAAGGGACAGCAGGTTGTCCTGCCTGTTTCTGGAGCTGCCTCCAGCCTTCAGTGGCTCCTGGTCGGGACATCTCACTGCCAATGCTTTCCAGGATGGAAAAGTGATTCTGCTTTGGGAATCAGAATCCCTGTCAGGGTGGGCAGGCCCTGGCACAGGTTGGGCAGAGAAGCTGTGGCTGCCCCATCCCTGGGAGTGTCCCAGGCCAGGCTGGACAGGGCTCGGAGCAACTTCTTGTGATAACCAATTGAAATCTCTCCTCTGTTACATTTAAAGCCATCCCCTCTTGTCCTGGCTCTATGTGCCCATGTAGAAAATGCTCCTCCCTCGTTTTTTGTAAGCCTCCTTTAAATATTGAAGGGCCACAGGGAGGCCTCCCCAGACCCTTCTTACATCTTTGCTTGTTCAGTTTGTCAGTGAGGAGTTTGTTTTAGTAAGATGTTTGTTTTTGCCTTCAGGAGAAGGTGTTATTGTGGGTTCTGTGGTGTTGGCCGTGAAGTTCCCAAATTCCAGGCTCAGGGTTGGGCAGACTTGTGCTATTCAAGAGTTAAATAGGGAAGTTTGCAATTCCCTGTGGAGTTGTGCATGGCAGGGTTGTTCCCAAGGGTCAGAGGAGGAAGACAACACCAAAGGACTCTTTCTGAAAACGATGTTTTGAAAGCAGTGGTTGGAAGTCCCTGCGAGTGAAGAGGCTCTTTCAGCTCCTCAGTGCTTTGTCTCTCTGGGGTCACCTGAGTGTCACAGAAATGCCTCTGAAGGAGAGCAATTCTGGCCAAAATGTGTTATTTTTATACCTGATTTTAATCTCTGGAACATATCTGAGCGTGTCTTATGTCTGCAAAATTCTGGGCTATTTTTGAGTGAGCTGAACAGTCAGTGCTTGGGGCAGGTGATGGTATTTGAGATTAGGAGGCATCTGTGGATGGGGAGCTGAACCTCCGGTCCTGGGGGAGGTGGGGATGGGGCCTTTGGGAGGGGACTGAAGTTCTCTGGGAAAAACCCTGGTTTTCAGTGTAGGTACCTGCAGAACTTCCTGGGTGACTCAGGGTGAGGTTGTTTGAGCACGATTGGGCTCTGAAAAGAGCAGGCTGAGCTCAGATTAGAGAGCTGTGTGTGAGGATGTGGAGGCAGCTCCATTATTGCTGTGTGTGCTGTGGGCATGGAGGTGTGTTCAGCCTCCCTGGGAACTGGTGGGAATCCTTCCCTCTTGCCCCTCCTTATCTCCTGCCCTTGTGAACAGAAAGGGTGGGGAGTGAAAAGCAAAATCATGGAGTTGGTTTGCTTTGTGTTCAGATTCAAACATTCCTGAGGTTATTGCTGCCTTGTAGTATTTCCACCTGCCTTAGCCCTTGCTCTGGGTTTGTGCAGTCCCTGCAGAGCCTCAGGTGTGCCTTGGGCTGCGATCTGGGAGTGAATCACCTGCTAATGCAGTTGACCTCCAGCCCTTTGAACTGACTCTATTTTTAACCTGCAGCAGGGAGGAGAATTGGTGCTAAGCAGAGGCTGATCAGACAGTCTCCTAAAGGCTTTTTGCTCTGACTGCCCCTCCCCTCAGGAGCTGATACCATGGAAGGACACCTGGAAAGCATTTCAAGAGATTCCCAAATTTAAAAAAAATTATATGTATTGGGTATATGTATAGATTATATTTATATAGTATATGTAGTCATGGAATCTAAATGTTTTGAATTTCCTTTGTGCCTGTAAGATAAAAGCACGGTGGCTGCTGTTCTATGATGGTGCTATAAAACTGTGTATTTTTAGTCTGACAGGGGAGGTCACTCAGTGTAGCAGTGGCTCAGGTAGCAAGGCTGGGGCAGATGTGCTGTTTCTGCCCTCAGGTGGCTCTGCTGTGTCTCCCTGCCCTCAGTTCTGTGTGTTTCTGCCACAATGGCCAAGTTACAGTTCAGTGGTTGAGCTGAAATCAAGAGATCTCTCCGTGGGTTCTCTGAGTCTGTGTAAGGCCAGTTCATAACCCCAGATGCCCTTCCCACTCTCGCAGCTTTACTGGCAGAGCCGAGTAATCTTCCCTTCAAGGGCAGTGGGGATTACAGGACAGGGCTGTGTTTGTCCTTCCAGGAGTGATCCTTTTTCCAGTGGATGCTTCTGGATGTGCACAGAGGCTTCTTGGACTGGGAGCATCCCTGATCCAGGTCCTCCTGGGCGCATGAGCAGGAGGCCAGTACTGCTCATTATGTTTTCCAGATGCTCCCACCTGAGTCCCAGCCAGTGTAGCACCAGTATTTTTATTGTCCTTTATTTAAGGAGAGAGACTTTCTTTTGGGTGGCTATTACTGAGGTTTCCATGGGCAGTTCTCCTCTGATCCCTTTGGAACCTGTCCTGGTTTGGATGTGGTGGAACAGCCCTGCTTGCCTGGAGGGACCTTTGAGTCCCTTTTGAATCAAATGGGAGGCTCTGCAAGGAATGAGGAGCTGCTGCTGTTTGCCTGGAGTTCTGCTGAGTATCCCCGTCCTTCCACTTCATCCCAGTTCTGTAACTTGGCTGTCCGTCCCTGTGGGCAGCAGGAAGGTGGTCCTGGTGTCCCTGCCTCACACAGCCAGGGCAACATCTGCAGAACTCATGGGACTGTTCCTCACTGTCCTGAGGGCTCCAGGTGGGAAGCAGGACTTCTCTGGGATGAGTTTGGTAGGGGAATGTGGAGCTGCATTTCAAATGGGAGTCCAGAATCAAGAGGGGTTTGGTTGCTGTGTTCATTACAGTTTTGCTCAGGTAACTGCTGAGATGCTCTGTGAACTCCTTCCTGTGAGGATGTGCCTTTCCCATCACGTTGAGGGTTCCCTTGTGCTTGTGGACCCTGCACTTCCAGTCACAGGTGGTGTTATTCCACCCTGGATCGCTGCAACTTCAGCATCAAATCCCTGCAGGTCCTGCACATGGGTGTGGGCACATTGTGGGCTTTCACCTGGGCATCCCTTCCTTCAGGTGACCTGGGAAAGGAATGAGCACACCGAAGGAGATCGTTCCTGGAGTCACTCCTGGAAGTTTCTTTGGCAGGAGCACAGGCCGTGCCTGTTGAGGTTGCTGCAGTAACCAAGGAGAGGTGTGAGGGGGAAGCTGCTCTTCCTTAGGATTGAGTGTGTTCCTGTCACAGCTTGCCTTCACCTCTGCCCTTGCAAAGTATGTGAGGAATTGACTGATACCAGATCCCTTTCCATCCCCAAATAAAGCAGAAATGGAGTGTGCTCTGAGTGTGCAGGCTGCAGTCTGTGCTGTCGGGGCCCACGGGCTGAGGGTCAGGTGTGCCCAGTGGGATGTGCCCTGTGCAGGTAAAGTCACGTTAGTTCTGTGTGGCAGTGCTGCTGTGGCACACCAGTTTGGTGCTGGGACTGCTGGTCTGCACTGGTGTGTGCCCCTGTTGGCACAGCACAGGGCTCTGCACAGCTCTGCTCTGGTCGTGGTTTGCCTCCAGGGGGGTGTCCTGTCCCTATCACTCAGGATGTGCTGCAGGTGTTTGGTGGTTCCTGACCTGGTGTGAGTGTCCCATTCACTCCCTGTTGGCTTTCCCAGCCCTGTGTGTGTCCAGCCTCCCCCACCAGCCCCCCAGGGCTGCCAGTGCTGCCTCTGGGGAATGAAACCAGAGGGATTTGACTCTTCCTGCTGTGCTGCCCGAGGGACAGGGCTGTGTCCCAGCCACGCTCGGGGAGCTGTGCAGAGCCCTGGGCAGAGCCCCGGGCAGTGCTCGCCCTGTCCCAGCAGGGCACATGGCTCAGACTCCAAACCAAAGGCTCGTTTCTCTCTGGACCCCCTCCCAGTTCCCTTCCTGCAGAGCAATCCCAGGAATGTGACACTGCAGTCAAAGCTCTGCTGGCCTGGGCTGTTGGCATGTGCTGTCCCTTGTCCCCAGCCCTGGGGAGGAGGCTGGGAGGGCTTCCTGCAGGGAAAACTGAGCAGGAACCACAGCAAACCCAGAAAAATACCTATTCCCCCTGTTAAAGTGCATAAAAATGGAATTCTGTATATCTTTTCAGTTATTCACAGGATGAGCTCCAATAAACACTTTGCTGACAAGCTGTGGGTGCTGGTGGAGCTCCAGGAACCTCCTCCAAGGGCTTCCCAGATGCCCCACTTGGGTTCACAGTGCTGCAGTCCAGCTTATCTTGTCAGCTCTTCTCAGCCAACCTCTGGGGGTTTTGGGGGGTTTTCAATTCCCTTCTTTCAGTGAATTCCCTTTTAGTTTGCTGTGGCATTTTGGGGGGGTTACATGTGATTTATTTACATACATACTAGAACATAATTTTATACGATGTGTAAGCACATACAGAATGAAGTCTGGTTGCAGTGTCTTGATTTCAGGCACATTCCTGTGCATGTTTAATAATTTTATAGCTGTGTTTAGGCCAATGGGCTGTGTGATGGCAGTTCAGAGCCAGGCTACGCTCTCTTTCTCTGAGATGGGAACATTTGAGTTATGGAAGCATTTGTGTTTAACTTCAACTCATGAAATCACTTAAAGTGAATTTTACCACCTTTATTTCTTCATGTTTGTTTAGTGGAATATGCACCCAGCAGGCCAAACCTAGGAAAATGTGATTGCACAAGCAATAAGATCAGCTGGGTGTTGGAATAAGCAGCCTGGGAGCACTCCCACTTTCTCACTTTATGGCTTGTTTTTTCCAGTGCATGACTTGTGCTTAAATCCCTGGGCCTCAGAGTGGTTGGGAGGCTTTTGCTCTTTTGTTGGGGGCTTTAGGAGTGTCTCTGGGATGCCCCAGCCAGGATGTGAGGGGCAGTCTGTTTGTGTGAATGCAGTTGGGTTGGCAGCACAGCTTTTGAGGTCTCTGAGTTCCTGGTCACCTGCATTTTCAGGTCCACATGGTTTCCAGCCCTGTGAGGGCTTTCCACTCCTTGACATCCCAGGCATCTCATGGAGCTGTACAGATGTGTCCAGAATGTTCCAGGCCTGCTCTTGGGACAGCAAGTGTGAAAAATTAAACACCAAGTTCGAATTTTCAGCAGACTCTCGAGCTGTTTGCAGCTTTTCTCCCTGAGCATGTTATCAATCATTCCTGGAAACAGCCAGAGCTCTGGCAACAGCCCTGGAATGCTGCAAGGAGCAAACTGGCTGTGCTGCAGGAGCCTGGAGGGAATGGATGTGTTTCTGCTCTATTGTTGGTGCTGTGTTTGGGGCAAGGTGGGCATTCTGTGGGTGCAGTTCTCAGCTCAGGGGCAGGCACTGCTCTCTCCATGAAGGGTCTGCTTTAAGCAGCTCCACGGCCTCACTTCATTCCTGTGGGATTTTCTGGGTGGTCAGACCTTCCCTGCAGTGCCCTGGCATGTTGGATGTGCCTGCTTGCCCATCATGCCAGTTGGTGTGTGCATGTTCTGGGATGGGTGGCCAACTTCATGAGGTCAAATTGGCAAATGCTTCCAAGGCCTCGGTGCTCCCTGTGCGTGTGCTGGGGGACACTGAGGGCAGTCATTGCTCACCTGCTTCCAGGTGCAGGGGCTGCTCCTTGCTTACTCTTTGCCTCATCCAGACAGTCCTGTAATTCCTCATCTGATTTGTGTCTTGCATGTTTTATTCACCAAATTTCAGTTGGGTGATGTCACCTTTCCAGTTCTTAAACTGTGATTTCCAGCAGTTCCTTTTGTAGTTCAGCATTACTCCATTTAAAAAAATAAGGATTGTAGTGACTTTTCTGTGTAGTTTAAAAGATGAAGTGCCTGACGCTGCAATTTTTAGCCTGAAATCAACTTCCATTATAGTTTCTTTTTCTCCCTGCAAAAACTCTCTGTCCTTTGTTGCATCAGCTGCTCTTGGGCTGCAGGTGGCCAGGTCTGCCATCATCCTGGAGGCATTTTCCTTGCAGCATCCTGTGGGATGTCTGGGAACGTGGTGGCAGAACTGGTGTTTTTGTGTGGTTTGGAGTTTCCTCTCGTTGCCTTCTGTTGTAACTTCCAGTCGTGTTTCTCGTGTTTCCTGAGCAGTGGGAGTGGTTTGGGCTGGTGGGCAGCAGGAGCTGGTGAGGCCTGAGAGGTACAAGGGAAGCCCAGAGCTGGTGTATTTATTTATTGGG
This sequence comes from Sakesphorus luctuosus, assembly GCA_013396695.1. Lineage (NCBI taxonomy): Eukaryota > Metazoa > Chordata > Aves > Passeriformes > Thamnophilidae > Sakesphorus > Sakesphorus luctuosus. Next base: position 527,692 of record VWZD01007542.1, on the reverse strand, counting down.
CATTGCCGTGCTCGGGGCATCCTCCCAGGGAGCTGCTGGGGCAGGAACACAAGCCTTGGGGGTGGTGGGAATGAGCACAGCAGGTGGGAATGCTCGGCAAGGATGGAGGGACAGGCTTTGGGAGCCAGGACAGCTGCAGAGCTGGGCACACTGGGGGTACTGGAACAGCAGATCAGACCTTGTGAGCCCCCAGGCAGGTGTTGGAAGGGGCAGCACTTGGAGCATCACAGGGTTTCAGTTCTCGGGGTTAGATGTGGTCTTGAGTAGGTGTTTAATTCACAGGCACAATTTTTAGTACAAAATCCAGAGTGGATTTTTTGCTGCACTTCCCGTGGGCTTTGCCTACATGGAGAGTGATCTGGACAGAGGTTTCTTCATTCAGTAATGGTTTGGGAGCCCCCTGTGAGTGCCTGCTGGCTTTTTTAAGCAGAGAAAACCTTATGCAAAAACCCCATAATATAACCCTTCCCTAGATCGTTTTGTTATTCTTCTTTTGCATCACAGTGCCCAGGACTGGTGGTTCTGTGATTCCAGCAGGGATTGAGATGCTTTGTGCTGTGTGTCTGTGGTGTTTGGGGTGGGACAGGGCAGGCTGGGTGTCCCCCCGCCCCGGGTGTGACACCGTGCAGGGCTAATGGAAGCCCCTAACGAGGAACACCTGGGCAGGGTGTGCCTCCAGTTTGGGGCAGCATTTAAGGGCCCTGGAGGAGGTAGAGGTGTGAGGGCTTTGTGGAGGAAGCAGCTGGACCCCAGGCAAGGTAATGTTTCCACTTTTTTCATAAAAACAGTTGTTTTCTTCTGTAAAATTGATGCTTTCTTGTATAAAAGCAGTGGGATTGTGTACAGTGTTTAGTTCTGTAATGCAGCCTGGCCAAGTGATGCTGTGTAAAGCCGCTATGGGCCATTTCCCCCTTGTCTTGGCCTCATCCAGGTTGTGTGGGTGCTGCCGGAGGGAAGGGCAGCACAAAGGGATGTCCTTTCCCCTGGGAATGGGCCAGTCCCAAATGATACCTAAACGTTCTGCCCTCCCCCTGGGACTGGCACTGAGGCAGAGAAGGTGAGCAAAGGGCCCTGGGATATTCGTTTTGGTGTCTGAATAAGAGGAAAATGAGTTGGACAGCAGGGATTAGCTGAAATCCATATTCTTCAGCATTTCTCACTGCATTTTGGAGGAATAGTGTGGGTGGGTTGTGAGTAACCTGGGCTGTGGAAGGTGCCCATGGCAGGGGGTTGGAATTAGCTATCTTTAAGGTCTTATTCTGTGATTCTATGATTTTAATAAGTTGTTAAATTGGAACTGTTTTTCCATAAATAGGGGCTGCTCTTGCTGCTGTTAGTTATGGTGTTCCATTGCATACATAGGTGGGTCTCATCAGGTCATTAAGGGTGGCTCCAATTAGCACCAGGTGGTGGCCCAGCTCCTTTCGGGGCTGGTTAATGCCAGTGTGAGTCAGCAGAGCCTGGGGGGCCCTGGGCACAGGTGATGAGGGTGAGGGTTAATTGGAGGCACTGATTGCAGTCAGGAGTCACCTGTGCCCCAGTTGTGTGCTGGGGACGGGGCTGTGTCAGGAGTTGGGCATTGCCATGAGGCAGACAACGAGCTGCGTTTTCCTGACTGCCTCTGGGGGGTATGTAGGATATAAAGGTGTCATTTCTCTATAACAGGGATAAGCAGCACAGTTCTGTGGAATGGAGAGATTTCAGTGCTGGGAATACCTTAATTTGCCATATACAAAGCTCTGTCCCCTTGTTCTTGTGCATAAAATAAGCACATCTGATTAATCTGAATGTTTCTCTGTGTGGGAGTTGGGGCTTTAGTTCCAGCCAGGCCTCAATCCAGCAGGCCCAGGGCGTGGGACAGAGATCAGAGGGGACAAGCACCACCTGACTTAGGCAACCATAGGGGTATTTCATATCATCTGACATCATAAAGAAGTATAAAAAAAGAAGAAAATGGCGCTTCTGTCCCTTTTGCTCTTTGCCTCAGCCCTGAGGCCGCCCTGCCCTGCCCTGCCCTGCCCAGGTCAGGCCTTGCTGCCATCCCTGCTCTGTTATCCAGGGATGGAACATTTGCTTGGTCATTTTTCTCCTCTCTTGCTGGGAGGTTTCTCTGGAAGAGTTTTTGAGAAGTTTCACAGAGTTTGAGTAGTTGGAGTCTGTATTATTTGGTTGGATGCCTCGGTAGTTGTTGTTGTTAGTTTGTTTTTTCTCACATTTGTATTATATCGTATTCTGTGTTTAATTGCCTTTCTTTTGTGCAATATAAGAAGCTTGCTATTTGGTTTTTTTTTTTCCTCCACCCTTTTCCCTTGGTTGGTGGGACAGGACCCTTTCTCTCTGTGCTGGGCATTTGCGTTTTGCCACTCAGCCCAACACACTCCACTGAACTGGCTTTGGATTTCCATCAACACGATACCCAGAGCAGGAGACACCTCAGTGTGCAGCTCTGAGCTACAACTTGATGCTGTTTTACTAATTAAAAATGTGCCAGATTTACTGAAACAAGATACTGTTGAACTTACTCCATCCCTGGGAGTGTCCCGGGCCAGGCTGGACAGGGCTTGGAGCACCCTGGGCTGGTGGGAGGTGTCCCTGCCCATGGCAGGGGCTGGCACTGGGTGGGCTTTTAAGGTTTCTTCCAACCCAAACCGTTCTGTGGTGACTGAAAATTCACTGACTGCTGACAGTGAAGGACAGCCTTGGTCCAAAAATTCCAGTTTTGTTGTGGGTTTGTTTATGCAAATGTCCTGTGACATTTCAGATGAGGTTCTGCAGAGCCCCCCCTGCCCAGAGAGCCCCTGGTGGTGCTCAGGGAGGGTGGTGGGTTTATGAATGAGGTTCTGCAGAGCCCCCCCTGCCCAGAGAGCCCTCGGGGGTGGTTTCCCTGGCACAGCCTCAGTGCCAGTGTGAGTGTCCCAGGGACTGAGTGCTGAACACACACTGGTGTAACCCACAGCACTTTGGCCTTCCTGGAGGAACCAATCCCTCTAATTAGGAGGACAGTGAAGTTTATTTTGGGGTTTGCTTTGTTTTCCCTCTGGGATGTGAACTCTTATGCACTGTAGCTTAAAAATATCTCCAGTGCCATGGCTGTGACAGGGTCTGCTCCAGCTGTGGCAGCAGCTGCAGCCTGGGCTGGGCTGGGCTGCTGCCTGGGAAATAGAAATCCCTCCGAACAGAGAGGAGGAGCCAGGGGTTGTTTGGATCTGCAGCAGGAGCTGCCCTGGTGTGCTGACCACGTGTTGTCTGTGTGTGTGTGACCCCAAAGACAGCCTGAGTTCCCTTGCTTTGTGTGAGAGCAGCTTTGGGAGCACCAGGGAGGCTTGGACAGAAATTGTGAGTCTTGTTTTGGAGGGTTGGACAGAAATTCAGTCTTGTTTTCACAACAAAACTCGGCCAGAAATGCAGGTGACTTGCCAAGCCCAGTGTTGTCACTGCTGTGCCTGCCAAGGGGACTGTCAGAGTACCTGAGCCTTGGTCTCAGATTCCCTTGGTCTGTGCTCTGCTGTGCCACAGGGTGCTGTGAGGGACCCCGGGGCAGTCTCAGAGCACAGCTGTGGTTTGCAGAGTTCAGAGGGAAGTCTCCAGATGGAAAACCTGGAGAAATTGCCAGTTTTGCCCCCAGAAGATGCAGCTTGTGGGGTGACTGGTCGGCATGGCCATCACAAGGCTCCAAAGATCAGCTTCCCATGGGGCAGAGCTGCTCCCTCTGGGCCCTCAGTGATGGCCAAAGGGGCTGAAGTGGGCACTTGGCATTGCAGGTTCTGCTGCTGCCTTTTGGTTTTGTTGGAATGGGCAGGCTGTGGCCCTTGGCAGTCTGTCTTCCCGCTGTGCTGCTTGCAGGTGGATGTGGTTTATTATGGATTTAAGGCAGCACTTGGCTGTGAATTATTTCCTTCAGAGCCTAATGTTGCTGAATTAGAGGCTGGCACCCTTCTTGTGGCTTTGAAATGCATTTTACATCTTTATGTGTTGTTTTGACTTCTCTTTATTATTCTGAACATAAGAAAATTTCTTGTGATGAGTTTCAGTGGCTCATGGGGTTGAGTTTACCTGATGAAGTGGCACCAAGGTGACCAAGAATAAAGGCTGTGAGGGGACAACTGGCCTCCAGAATTCCTTTCTCACCTTGTGAAAAGATAGCAGGAGGTTATGGCATTACAAGGGAACAGAATTTAAGGGGAGAAGGCAATTCTTTAAGTGTCTGGGTGCAGGGATTTAGCAAGGAGTCAGTTCTCAACCTGCCTTATGGAATATGTTACAGGTCAAGATGCACAAGAGAGCTTGTGCAGTAGATTATTGTTTTTCCAAATCCTTTAGGGAGGATAATTTGCATGTTGTACAGTAGTGAGTGTAACAGTCCAGGACTGTAAGGAAGGAGATGCTGGTCTCTTAGGTGAGCAAAGTAGTTTTGTGGTTCTTGAGCTCTGCATGGGCTTCTCTGAAGGTGCCATTTCTGGTTGTAAAGTACATGCCTGAGGTGATGGGAACCTGGTGAAACTTGGAAAACACACTTGAGTTCTTGGCTTCACCCAGGAAACACAAATAAGAAGGTAGCCAGAGGGCAGGATTTTTGCCAAGACCCACAACAGTGTGATTCCTGAGTGAGTGTTTTTAAAAAATGCTGTATTACCAGTTTTAGCAAAGCTGAAGGTTCAGCTTTATAACCCTCAAATGGAGAAGGATTAGTAAGGTCTGGTATTTGCTGTGGTTCAGTCTTGATTGAGATCTCAGGCCCTCACTTAATTGTTTGGGGTGTGTGGGATGGACTGTGAGGCCTTGGGGTGGTGGGGGGTGAGGTGGGGGCACT
>VWZD01007542.1:414854-522862 GCA_013396695.1 Sakesphorus luctuosus | reverse complement strand
GGTGGGGGCACTGCAGGGAGGGGAAGGAGGGATGAGGAGTGAGTGAGGTGGGGGCACTGCAGGGAGGAGAAGGAGGGATGAGGAGTGAGGTGGGATGCACTGCAGGATGGGGAAGGAGGGATGGGAGTGAGGTGGGGGCACTGCAGGGAGGAGAAGGAGGGATGAGGAGTGAGGTGGGATGCACTGCAGGATGGGGAAGGAGGGATGGGAGTGAGGTGGGGACACTGCAGGGAGGAGAAGGAGCCACAGCCAGCAGCCCTCGGGATCCCAGAGGTTGGTTTTAACTCACTTTGGCTTCCTACAAAGTTGCAGCTTTATCTGCCAGAGGAGTTGAAAGGGGCTTTGTGTTACAGTCACTGAGTCTGAAGTTCATCTGAGTGGTGTTTTGAGTTTCCAGAGTAAATACTTGGTGCTTGCACAGGTCCCACACTCTCCAAAATGCCTGGTGAGAGCAGGTGCTTTTATCCTGGGAAGCTGGGGAAGGAAACTCTCTGCTAATGGAGCATTTAGTCACACTTGGCCTTTTTGGACTGTGCTGTTTGAAGCAGTTTTCATGCAAAAGGTGCTGCCAACCCTGAGCCCTTCCCTTCTTGCTTGGCTTTCTCTCAGCTCTAGGACCTGTGCAGTGGTAATTCCCAGGTTTTCAGGGGTGCTCTGATGGATCTGTGGTGGTTTAATATTTTGGTGGATGAGTCTCTTAGGCAGCACATTAAATCCTTACCACAGGAAAGTAAAAACTAATTGGAGATGAGGGTGTGCACTGCTCTGTGTGCTGAGTCTGGGCATTCCCACGGGGAAGGAAACAGCACAGGGAGAGCATCCAGGGCACCTGTGTGTCCTGGGAGGTGTCAGGGGAGCATCTCCTTCCCCTGTGAGGGCAGGAGACAGTCCAGGCCACACACACAGACTCAGTCCCTGCTGCCACCCCAATTTCCTGCTCTGGGTTCTCCATCTCAGCTCTTGGGGAGCAAACCTCGCTCTCTCAGCAGGTCTGTGTGCCCTGGAACAGAAATGGGCCCCTTGCTCTGCCTCCTCAGTGCTGTAACCAGGGCTTTGTGCTGCCTCCAGCTCAGACTAATTCCTGGGAGAGCTGCCTTGGATTGCATTAATGTTCTTGTTTGACGTTTGACAAAAGCCTTGTTTAAACAAGTTAGATGTGCATCAGGCTAATAAATATAAACCCCCTCAGATTATTCCTGCTGTGCTGCTCTCTGGAGAACAGTGTCTCATTTGTGTGTTTTCCACTAATCGTCTCCAAACCTTGCTTGGGTGATATCAGGTTAGGGAAAGTGGATTTAGGATTACATATGGTCCAGTCAGGGGAAAAAGAGGCTCTGTTTTGACAACCAGCACAGCAATCTGAGAGACATGACTCCAGTTCTAAAAAATGTTTTCAGAAATGTGTTGCATAAACAAGTCATCATTTCCCTTGTGGAAAGGGGGGCTGTTTTTGTGGATGTACTTCTGTACAAAAGCGCTGGGCCCGTTCTCTGCAGCCTCAGTGAAAGCCCATCTGAATGGTGACATGGCACCAGGGCACAGGTGGTGGTGGGCCAGGAGCAGATTTGTGAGCAATTGAGCTTGGGTACCATGTGTTTGGGCATGTGGATGTTGGGGCTGCACCAGGTAATCCAGGGCAGCAAAGAATAAAGAATCCTCAGTCACCATCACTCTTTCCTGGTGGGGTTTGCAGGTTCCTGGAGAGGGGAGAGCAGGGAGGGATGGGGAGCGTTGGTTTAACTGAGCTGCTGGATCACACCCTTGGAACTGCACTGACCTCACTGGGGCTGTTGGGTGTGCCAGGGCAGAGTTTGCCTCTGTCCACATCAGTCTCAGAGTGCAGGCACTGAAGGGGAGGGCAGCTCTCTGGGTGGGTGGGTGAGGCACTGGGCAAGGGCAGGCTCTGCTGTCCTGTGCACATCTTACCTCGTGGTGCCTGCAGTTCTGGTGGGGAAATGTGTTCATTTGGGTGACTGCAGGGCTTGCCCTGCCCAAAGGCTCGAGCTGAGCTGCCATCACATGGAAGGAGGGTCTTATTGTGTATGAAACCCCTTTATAAGGAGGAAATCGTGTATAGGAGTAAATGATTTTTCCCATTGAAAAAACCCAGCAGCAATTCTTGGAGGAATCTGCTGCAGTGTCTTCAGGTTAAGATACTGATAAATGCCCTGGAAAGTGAACAGCAGGTTGTGCAGAGCTACAGAGAACCTTGTGATGGTTAGTGATGAACTCCTGGTGGATTGAACTTGCTGTGGGTGACTGGGAGGGTGGCACGGGGAGGGGACAGGCCTGACTCGTGTCACAGCTCCAAATGAACCGTGAGTCTTGGAAGGGATCTTGGCCTTGGGAGGAGCTCTGTGGGAATCACACTGAGTGGCTCAGCAGAAAGGACAGGAAACAGGGCAGGCTGTCCTGGCTTTTAGAGCTCTGGTCTGCTTGACAAGGAGGTGGGCACTCAAAGGCTGCACTTCATCTCAGAGGTGTTTTCCAAACCAAATGGTTCTGTGATTCTCTTGCCATTAGAAAGGCCTGGAGTGGCATCTCAGGAGACTTTTGGGGGGGTGATGGTGGACATCACATGTGGAAGTAAGTATAGGAGTGCAAAAAGCTGTGTTAGAAGGGCAGTGCTGGGTCCAGGAGAGCCTCCCAGGGGCAGTGGGGCAGCCTGGGGAGGGGAGGGAGGCAAGAGGGATCCTCGTGAGAGAGGAGTGGGAGGTGAAGATGGAGTCACCCCTGTTTATCCCTTCCTATTTAAGGATTAAAAACTGTATTGTGCAACCAGCAAGAGGCAGATTAAAACCCAGCCCAGCGGTTTTCCCTTTTGTTACAAACCAAAAGGCAGCTGAGCTGTGGGACCCTGGGCAGGATGCACAGCAGTGAGGAAAACACTGCAGAGGCTGAGTCTGTGGGGAAGAGCTGCTCCTGCCTCAGCTGCTGCTTCACAGAATCACAGCACGGTTTGGGTTGGGAGGGACCTTAAAGCCCATCCCATCCCACCCCTGCCATGGCAGGGACACCTTCCACTACCCCAGGGTGCTCCAAGCCCTGTCCAGCCTGGCCTGGGATACTCGCAGGGCTGGGGCAGCCCCAGCTGGTCTGGGCTGATTGCTTCCATTATCCCATGTATCCCTGCCCTCTGGCAGTGGGAAGCCATTCCCTGATCCTGTCACTGCAGGCCCCTGTCAATTTTTAGTCTGGGTTTGGTGTTTGCCAATCTTAAGAGTTTGTGCTTTTGTCACTGTTTTGTTAAGTGTGACTTCGTAGTCCGTTTATCTCCTTTCTCCTATGCCTTTTCCCCCCAGAGCTTGCTGTGGTTTTACTCATTTACCACAGCCTGCTTCACCTTCTGCTGCTTGAATTGTGGTGCTGCTCAGGTGTTACCCCAGTGCAGTCTGTGCTGCCTGGAAATCCTGCAGAGGTGACTCACTGTACGCTTGGGTTTTATTGAGTGTTGTTGCTGAAGCTGTGTCAGATCAGGGTCAGGTGGGATCTCAGGACAAGGTTCTGTCCCCAGAGGGTGGTGGGCACTGACCAGGCTCCCCAGGGCAGGTTTGGGTGGATCTCAGGACAAGGTTCTTCCCCCAGAGGGTGGTGGGCACTGACCAGGCTCCCCAGGGCAGGTTTTGGTGGATCTCAGGACAAGGTTCTTCCCCAGAGGGTGGTGGGCACTGACCAGGCTCCCCAGGGCAGTGGGCACAGCCCCAAGGCTGCCAGAGCTCCAGGAGGGTTTGGATGATGCTCTGAGGGACAGGGTGGGATTGTTGGGTGTCTGTGCAGGGTGAGGAGTGGGACTGGATGGTCCTTGTGGGTCCCTTCCAGCTCAGGATATTCCATGACTTTGTTCTTCTCAACCATGTTGGCACCAAGTTCCCCTTGTCAATTTTTTTTGCCTTTTTTTTGCCATTTTTTTTTTGGCTGCAGCCGTTCTTACCTATCTGAAAAGCTGAAAGTCTTTCCAGCCTGCCAGGCAAACAATCTCAGTCATTTTGTGGCATCTCTGTTGTGACTTTCTTCTTTTTGCCTTGCCAGACAAAATCTGTTTCTGTATTGTTTTAAAATGTTCTTTCCCCCCCACTTCATCCTGTTTAATTCATCCTCTGATACCGATTCTCCCTGTGCCAGCTGCAGGAGCTGCCCCTTTTCATCTGTGATGCTTCACAGGGAGGTTCCTCATGAATATTCAGACTTGGATAAGAAAGGCTGATTCCTGGTTTGTGTCTGTAGTCAGCAAAGGCAGTGTGGGCTGGGATTTTTCTCATTTGGGGCATCTTTGCTGGGCCGTGGGTTCAGTGCTGGTTTTTCCCTCCTGCTGTTCTGAGTGTGGCTTGAACAGCTCAAACTCTTATCTGCAGATTCTCCCTTGGTTACACATGGGATAATCCTCCCTGTGCTGGCACTGCCCTTCCCCTGGGACAGGAGGTGACAGAAGACAGACCTCACCTCTGACACTGCCCTGCTTTGGGGTGTGCCCAAAAACCCAAGGAATTCACCAAACATTTCATTTCCAGTGGCTTCTTTTTCTTCCTGGGAATCCAATGCTGCTGTAATTGTGTTTAACTGCGTTTCTGTGAGGCTACAACTGCAGGTTATTCCCTGAGAAGATGATGTGTTATTCCACTACTTGGCAGAGATGATCCTTTCCTTCCCCAGTTCTGGTGCTCTCATTTCTCCTTGTCTGCTTTATGAATTCCTTTCAGCCTCATGGCTGGGATTGTCATTGCCCTGTTGGACATGGGGTGTCCTGGCCCAGTGTCACCTTCCTTGGACAGATGTGCATTTTATTGGGACTGAGCTGTGATGCTCGTGGTGTTCCCTCAGAACATCCCTCTCTGACGTGCACTTTGCCTCTCCCAAGGAGAAATTGGCTCAAGAGAAAACTCTGCTTTCATCTCTGGGATAATAATTTCCCTCGCTCCGGGACCCAACCCACTGGGAAAAGACAGGGAATGGGAAATGCTTCTTGTTAAGCGTGTAATTTATTTTTCCTTATAAACAGCTTAGAGCTGGAGTAACAGAGTCTGTTTGGTTTTGGATCTTGGGGGGTGTTTTGGGGGTGGTGAGGACTGAGAGGACTCACTGTGGTTGGAGCTACGTTGTACTTAAGGACAAAAGAAATAATTTGGTGGTGTTAGATGAAAAACTTCAGGCATGAGCCTGGTTTGGGAATATGTTTGGATGCATTACCCGTCCCTGAGGGCTGTTTAGGGAGCAGGGGGTTATCCCAGCTGTGGGAGCTGGGCAGGGAACAAACACCTCTGCCCCCAAGAGAAGCTGTGCTGAAGGAGGCTGTGAGAGCCACGAGGGGAGTGTTGGCAGCAGGTGAATTCCTTGCAATTTCAGCTATTCAACAGATGCAGTAATCCCCAAGTGCCTTGGTGAGAGCCAAGTGCTCCCGAATTCCCAAGGCCAGGAGTGGATTTTGGGCAGGGCTGGGCAGGGTTGTGGCTCTGCATCCTGGCCCTGCCTGGTTTCCATGGCAGCACAGAGGATGATGCTGCTGAGCTGCCACTGGGGAAGCACATCAGGGCTTTGACCTAAATAGCTGTTTAAGGCAGTCCTGGGTGCAGGGAGGGGGTTTCAGGTGTCAGAGACCCCTGAGGGGCTCCAGTGAGTTTGGGCTGAGGTGCCTGATGCCTTCAAGGGGCTGAGCTCAGAGCTGGTTTGTAATTAGCAAGTGGGTTTGGCCAGGGGTAAATCTGTGCAGTATCAAACATTTCCCGTGAGCTGGGGGATTTTATCCATCCTCACACCACTGGGATGGAGCAGGGCAACCCCACACTGGCAGCTCCCCATCCCTCTGGGGTTAGGGCTGGAATGGAGCTGCTCCATGGCAGGTTTTGTGGCTTGTGCAGTGTGTGTTGATGCTGTTAAGGAAGTGTAAACACAGTGTTGGGCTGGGATGGATTCCCAGAGTGCTGGGGTGCCCACCTGGAGGGCAGGGAGGGCACAGGGCACCCTGCAGTGCTGGGATGGGATGCCCAGAGCCTGGCTGGGGTTCCCACCTGGATGGCAGGGAGGGCACAGGGCACCCTGCAGTGCTGGAATGGGATTGGATTCCCAGAGTGCTGGGATGGGATTCCCAGAGTGCTGGGGTGCCCACCTGGATGGCAGGGAGGGCACAGGGCACCCTGCAGTGCTGGGATGGGATGGGATGCCCAGAGTGCTGGGGTGCCCACCTGAAGGGCAGGGAGGGCTCAGGGCACCCTGCAGTGATGGGATGGGATGCCCAGAGTGCTGGGGTGCCCACCTGGATGGCAGGGAGGGCACAGGGCACCCCACAGTGCTGGGATGGGATGGGATGCCCAGAGTGCTGGGGTGCCCACCTGGAGGGCAGGGAGGGCACAGGGCACCCCACAGTGCTGCTCTGCTTGCACTGCTTCAGAATCATACATGACACATCTGTAGTTCAGGAAAGAAGGAGATGTTTGGAGATGGGCAGTTGCAGCAGGAATTCCTAACTGGCATACAGTGGGGAGCCAGATAATCCATAATTGCATCAAACTGAGTAGGGAGGAAGAAACCTTAAGTTATCCTGGTACTGCTGTGGCTGGTTTTCTAAATACTTTGTTTGCTAGAGCTTTGTAGTTACTGTTTGGTGTGATAGAGCAGGACATACATGCAGAGAGGATCCATGTGAAAAACTGTACTTGGTTTGCTGTTTAGGTTTTAAAACAGCTATAAGATGAATGAGAAAAAACAGGTATAAGATGAATAAATTCCTAGAATCCTGGGATGGTTTGGGTTGAAAGGGATCTTAAAGCTTGTCTTGTTCCACCCCCTGCCATGGGCAGGGACACCTTCACTAGAACGGGTTGCTCAGAGTCCCAGGTAAGGTACAAAAAGGGCCTTTTGGAGCATGACACACTCCTGCAAACAATCTTCTGTGCAAAGCAAGAAATAAACATTTTAGGATGCTTTCCTGCTGTTTTGTGTTGGGACTGAGCTGGTGCTTTGACTTGAAGTGCAGGGGGATGTGCTGTGAGATTCCCCCTCCTGAAAAATGCGTGTTTGAGGAGGATCACAAGTCTCAGCCCAAAAGCTGCACATTTCCCTCTTTGCTAAGGAAATGAGCACAGGAGCTTTGGGAAATACACCCTCCAAGTGCTGCTTTGATGCAGCTCCAGGAGAGAGATGTGTGGCATTATCCGCATCCTTGTGGGCAAGTGGGAGCTTGTAGGAATATTTTCTGTTCCTCTTCGCTCTCAGGTATTTATTTCAAAGTCAGAAGTGACTCTAAATACTGCTTGTAATGCAGAAATTATTGTGGGGCAGCGTGGTGGGATGTGGCTGTTGGTACTTTTAACTTCACTCGTGTGTTTTTGAGGGCTCCTGTTCTTAGCAAAAAGGACCTTTAGCTGAGCATTTCCAGAGGAATCCCTTGGCTTTTCTGTTTTTTTATTTATTTATAGCTTCTCCTCATTTAAAAGGACAGCAAAGGAACGTTGGGATTGCCTGAGGGAAGCTCTTGCTAAGAAGCTTTCCAAGAATTGTGGAAGATTTCAGTCTTTTCATGTTGTCCTGCAGAGAAATCTGCCCTCCCTCCCCTTATCCCCCTTTGGGGCAGGTTTGCCGTGGGGGTTTCATCTGGGTCAGAGGAGGGAAAGCTCTGGGATACTCAGCATTCTGCTGCTCAGGGCTGGGAGGTGGGGAGAAAAGGGGCAGAACAAGGTTAGTGGGACAGGTGCTGTGCTGGCCCTGCCCTTGTGGGCACTGGGGGGGGGGTCTCCTAAAACATTAATCACCAGACAGACTTAATTGGCCTGGAGGGCTCTTTACTGGGGGGAGGCCCAAAGGATGGAGAGGGAGGTGTAACTCGAATTGGTCCCGGTTAAAGCTGTTTACTCAAGGGCTGATTATCTGCCTTGCTGCCTTGCCCAGGGCAGGAAATGGAGTTAATTTAAGGAAAGGGCTTCCAGTGTTAAAAATGAAGAGTGGGAAGGAACAGCCTGCCCTTCCACAGAGGCTGTGGAACTCCTCCAGTTCCGTGTGTGACTCCTCTCCCCTCTTCCAAACCAGGGATGGTTCGTTCTCTTGTCTCTCATTAACAGTGTTTTGCTAATATTTGGGTTTTAGTCATCATTCCTGGGTTTGAAGGGGTAAATTTTTCTGTTTGAGAATTCTGAGTAGGGCTTTTGTTGGTTTGTTGTGCTGTGCCTTCAAGAACAGCCATCAAACCTCCAGGATTTCACCACAACATGTGCTGCCCCATGCCTGGAGTGTCCCAGGCCAGGCTGGACAGGGCTTGGAGCAGCCTGGGCTGGTGGGAGGTGTCCCTGCCCATGGCAGGGGGTGGCACTGGGTGGGCTTTGAGGTCTCTGCCCACCCAAACCAGTCTGGAATTCATGGCAAAGCCAACTAGAGCCTACATCTCATTTTTAATACTGGAGCTAAGATAGAAGGTTCCTCCTCTGGGTGGAGCTGAGTTACTAAACTGAGGTTTTAAAATAGCCACAGATCTTGTTGGGGTTTGTGCCTCAGTGTAGGGATGTGTAAGTGGAACTGAGAAACTCTGAATGTGGTGGTGGAAATGGAGGGCAGGGGGAAAAAAGAAAAAAATGAAGACCATGTTGGGGGAAAAGTAAACTTGGCAAAGAAAATGCAACTTGAACAATCCTCTTGGTGCACGTTTTAAAAAGCCAGGAGTGACACGGAGAGGATGTGGATCTTCTGATCCCTGATGCAGAGGTTAAATGAGCAGCATATGCAGCTGTGATTAATTATTGACAGAAGTCATTCCTTTCATGTGTATGGTCTGTAGTGAGACCTGGAGGTTGAGTTCACTTGAATTCCAGACTCGGGCAGTAACGCAAACAATCAGCTTCATACATGTGGTTCTGTTTATTATGCAAATTTCTTCCAGTGTGTTTCATTTGACATGTGGTACTTGGGGCTTTGCTGCTTCAGCAGAGTTTTTGGGACTCCCCAGTGTGGGCTGGGCTGGATCCCCGGGGGCTGGGCTGGGCTGGATCCCCTGGGGGCTGGATCCCTGTGACTCGGTCCTGCTGTAGCTGGAAGGTAATTTCCCTCATTTAGCAAGCAAAGGCAAACCCCCAAATTTGTTTGTGATGTTCTCTCTACAAGTATTTGACCTTTACACCTGAACTTCCACGGGTCTTGGGATTAACTTGGAATAAACCATCCTTCCTGAGGAATTGCTACCACAGCTCAGTAGGTCAGTGGGTGATTCAATGGCCATCCTAAGGGGGGCACACAAACCTCGCTGTTTCACTGCCTCTCCTCCCTGACTTGTGCTTTAGGAGTGTGCAGATCTCTCAAAGTAGTATTTCAAGTTCTAATTTGAAGAAAAGCATCAGGGCTTGTGATGTTCCTGTTACCCTTGTGCATGTGCCCTCTGTTTGCGAGGTGTTTCTGCTGTGCCCCGGGCCGGGGGCGGTGGCACTGCCCCGCTCTGCTCTGTGCCCCGGGCCAGGGGCGGTGGCACTGCCCCGCTCTGCTCTGTGCCCCGGGCCGGGGGCGGTGGCACTGCCCCGCTCTGCTCTGTGCCCCGGGCCGGGGGCGGTGGCACTGCCCCGCTCTGCTCTGTGCCCCGGGCCGGGGGCGGTGGCACTGCCCCGCTCTGCTCTGTGCCCCGGGCCGGGGGCGGTGGCACTGCTCCACTCTGCTCTGCTCCTGGGCTTGGTAATGCCAGGGCAGCTGAGACAGGTGGAGCTGCTGCTGAGGGCAGAGTGGGCACTTTGGGTGTTCTGGAGTTTTTACATGGTGTTTGTCATGTTGGACTGTCATTCTCCTGCGATCAGGGGGACTTGTGGTCACCCAAAGCCTTGGCATGAAATTGTGAGCAGCAGCCCATGAAATGTCATTATCCTGACCCTGGGAATGTTCTCCTCTTCCACAGATGCCTTTGTGAACAGCCAGGAATGGACACTGAGCCGATCCGTCCCGGAGCTGAAAGTGGTGAGTTTGTGTTTGCTTCTGGCTCTGCAAACAGCCTGGAAATGGTACACGCAAGTGTGAGGCTTCACACTTCGTTAAACCTACTGTGGGGGGAAAAACACACAAAGGAATTTTAATAAGTAAAGCATTTCTCTTCTGCACAAATATGATAGAATTCCAGAACAGTTTGGGTTGGAAGGGTCATAAAGCCCATCTCATTCTGTGCCCTTCCCTGGGCAGGGGCACCTCCCACCAGCCCAGGCTGCTCCAAGTCCCACGCAGCCTGGCCTTGGACACTTCCAGGGATGGGACTGTCTTATGAAGATTGTGTTTTCAGGTTTTGTAATATTACAGCAGAGATGTCTCTGTATTTTGTTGCTGTTGCCACTTGCTTGGTTCCATGAGCCACCTTCCAAGGGGTTTGACATGTCTGTAAGAGGAGGTGGAAGTTTGCTGCTGATTTGTAAAGCTCCTTTTATTTCACCACAGTAATTTCCAAGGACCAAATGTCTTTTCTCCCTTTCTTAAAAGAATTTAAGTGATCTGATACTGAATTTAAAAAAAAATTAGTTTGAAGGTTCATTTAGTGCATCCAAACCTGTTTTACTATAACAGTGACAGTGATTTCATAGCTGCTCACAGGAACTTCCCTGCCTGAGCTGGTTTACAGACAGGTGGATATAAAATCAAAAATAACCCAGAGGCAGACTGGGGGAGTTGCCTAGATTTGCCTTTTAGGAGATGTGAATGTGGAGGCTGAGATGAAACCTCCTGGTGGTGGGAACTGAACCAGCAGCTCAGAGTTACTGGGGCCCCGTCACTGGGGTTTGACTTTGAGCACAAACACCACTCAGAATCCACACACTTGAAAGTTTGGGAGTGCAAGGTGTTGGGTGCACAGGAGTGTCCAGCACTGTGGGGGCTTGTTCTGAGGAGGATCTACAGAGGGTTTCCTTGCAGATCCTTCCCCTGCTCCAAGCCCTGCTGATTCACACCACCAGCCAAGGAACTTGGGGCTTGCAGGTGAGAGCAGAGCTGCAGTTACAGGTGTTGTAATGCAGAACCAGAGGAGTGCCAGCACTGCTGATGGTCTCGGGGGGCATGTCACTCCTGTGCCAGCACTGCTGATGGTCTCGGGGGGCATTTCACTCCTGTGCCAGCCTGGCTGCATCCCATGGGCTCTGGTGTGGGGTGTTCTCCCCTATGTTGTCTGAACCAGGGGCAGGGGAACAATCCCAGCTGCAGAGAATGGATTGGTGATGGTCAGCGTGCACAGTGTGGCTGTCAGGGGTGAGAGCAGAACTCTGTTACAGAAGCACTAATTTGATTAAAGCTCTGCAAATGGTGGATTGCAGCAGCACCAGCTGTGCCTGTGAGCTTGTGCTCCAGCAGGGAGGGCAGCCTGGAGGCCCAGGGCAATCTGCCTGTGCTGTCCTGTCCTTCCCTCCATTCCAGCCTTATCCTCAGAGCTCACCAAGGGCTGGGCAAGGACAGGACCTGGCCAAGCCAAACCTGCTTCTCCAGCAGGGCAGGTGGGGGCCAGGCTTGATGGGCAGGGCTGGGAGGGAGCCCCAGCTTTGGCCTCCTGAGCAGGATGTGCTCTGCAGGAGGAGATGAGGAACTGCTCACTGGGAGAGGTTGTCCTCTCTGGGGAGGCTGGGGGGTCCTTAAGCTGAGGGGGTTGGTTGATTTTTATTCTTCATTTATTTATACAGAGGCTGTTGTTGTACCCTTTGGGCTGTGCAGAATTAGAAAGGGAATAGAAACTGCTCTGGGAGAGCAGAGAGAGCACCCAGGGCTGTAGTAAAGGAAGGATTCTATTTCAGCATGTCTGGCAGGAAAGAACATCAGTCTTTGCCTCCTGTTTCAGCAGCACACACAGGGCTTGGATTCTGTCCGGTGTTCAGGGGGATATTCAAGGCCTTGGAGCCACCTGGGCTAGTGGGAGGTGTCCCTGCCTTTGAGAGAGGGTGGAACTGGGTGGGCTTCAAAGGTTCCTCCCAACCCAAACCATTCTGGGATTCTGTGATTGGTCTGTGCTGGTCAAATATTTCCACAGAATTTACCTTTGGATTTTGATACTCCTGTTACAGTCAAGAGCAGGGTGAGAGCAGTACCTTGGGTGTTCTGGATCCCATTTCTGCCAATGTAAACTAAGGATGCCAAGTGCAGTCAGGGCAGCTTTGAAATGCCAAGAGCCATCAGTACATTTAAGCATTTTCCCAACAGGCTTCAGTAGGATGTGGGCACAGTGGTTTGGGCTGATTTTACAGCGTGTCTGGCACATGCAAATAAATGATTCAGTGTTGCACGAGTCAGAACTGACAGGAGCACTGAGTTGTAGCTGAATTTTCTCCTTTCTGAACTGGGTTAGGATGGTGTTTTTGTGCCCTAACATGCTTGTCATAACTTGGTGCATTTCAGACGTATCCATAAATAAACAGAGATGACTTTGGGTTGTTTGTTTATAAAATATGGGAGAGGGGAGTTTGACTACAGTGAAAACATGCTGGAATATTTGTCATACTGTGGGGGATCAGCCTTGGACAAGGATTAATCCTTGAAGAGAGAAACTGTATTAGAATAAAGTTGGATTTTTTCCCAGTGTAAAACTTACTGGTCCTGGTTTTCAGGAGCAATTGATGAGGAGCTCTGGAGCAGTGAGGCCCAGCCCTGCCCTGAACAACAGAAGGACAGTTTAATGCCATGTGCTGGTTTGATCCTGCTGGGAAGGAGGTGGTGCCTTGTAGGTCCTGAGGGGGGATCTGAGGGAATCCTGGTTTCCAGGTAGGGGGGAGAAGGCAGATCTCTTCTCAGTGTTTCTGAAGGAACTGTCTGGGGAGGAGATCAAAGTGGGATGCAGATTCTGTAGCTGTGTTTGCAGCCTGGCCTGCAGGAAGGGGTTCCTGTGCAGGGCAGGGCAAGGCAGTGGGGTGTGTTTGAAGGGCCCTTGGACTCCAAACCACTCTGGGGTTCTGGATGAATTAGTGAGGCACTTCCTTCTCTGGAATACACCTCTTGCTCCACCTAATCAGAGCTTTCTGCATCAGTTTTACAGCATCACAACATCCAAGTGCTCTTGTGCCCAGGAATCCCTGTGGTTTTGGGTCCCTGGAAGAAGGAATGTCTCAGAGAACCTGAAGTGCTGTAAAATGATGTGTTCTGAAATGACCTTTGGGATGCTTGAAAAAAAAAAAGTTGCGTTCTCAAGTCATTTGATGTCTTTTAAATGTTTGAGGTCTCTTGTTAGAATAAGTCACTCCATCCATGGCCAAAGGATGGAGGATGTTTGCTCTCTCTGGACCCCAAAGTTGATGCTTTTCTCTGGTTCTTGGAAGTTAAAATTTTGGCACAAGTATAATACAATATTGATTTCCATGCAAACAGGACTTAATAAGCACTTGGTGATAAGGAGGGTGGTTTCTTGCAGTTTAGGACTAAGAAAATGGAGTAGGGATTGTGCAGTAACATGTGACCTGTGCCTTGGTCACTTTGGCAGTCTCAGGCACATCAGCAGAGCTCGTCTTGTCTCCAGGGACCTTCTGTTCTGAACCTTTGGTGAGGGTCAAGTAAACATGTCAGAACAGAGTAGGCCTGGTTTGTTTTAAAGGGTGAAGGAAGTTCCCTTCTCCTCCTTGAGAAAGAGTGTCCTCTGTGTGCACCGTGTGCCCTTTTACAGCAACAGCAAACACAAATCTCATCTTTTGGCATCTGAGCACCTTCAGGAGGGAAACTGGGGTTGGGCTGCTTGCTGATACCTCTGCCTGGGTCTGGAGGACAGATGCCAGTGAGCCAGCTCAGCAGAGCACTGCTGTGTGCCTCAGGATATGGAGTGCTGCTGGTGGTTGTTCCAGGACAGGTGTTGGGCACGGAGGGGTTGAGTTGGGAACTTCTGGGTGCAGTCAGGGACTTCAACACGTCATTGTGGAGACCTGAGAGCCCCTTCCAGTGCCCAGCGGGGCTCCATGGGAGCTGGGGACGGACTTTGGACAAGGGATGGAGGGACAGGACAAGGGAATGGCTTCTCACTGCCAGAGGGCAGGGTTAGGTGGAATATTGGGAAGAGATATCTTCCTGTGAGGCCCTGGCACAGGCTGGGCAGAGAAGCTGTGGCTGCCCCATCTATGGAAGTGTCCAGGGCCAGGCTGGACAGGGCTTGGAGCAACCTGGGACAGTGAGAGGTGTCCCTGCAATGGCAGGGGGTGGGATGGGATGGTATTTAAAGTCTCTTCCTGCCCGAACCCTCCTGTGCTGGTGGCAGTGCCAGGATGTGTCTGTCCCTTGCCACGTACATGGTGTGTGTGCGTCAGGGGGGATCACACTGTGCAGCCTCCAGAGGGATTCACCAGGATGAAAACTTAGTGATGTATTTCCCAGTAAAGAGGTGCCAGGCCCCTCCCCTGGCGTCTGTGTGTCTCCTGGTGCTGCCCCTTGGCATCAGTGGCAGCTGCAGGAGGGGAGTGCTGCTGGCAGAGCCTTTCACCTCCCCTCTTGGCATGGCTGGGGCTGTCCTGCTGGGTGGGCTTTCTCCTCACGTGCACAGGGGTTGTTTCAAGGTGCTGCTGTCTGCAGGGATTAATGCAGCTGGCATTGTGTTCCCTCTGTCTGCAGGGCATCGTGGGTAACCTGGCCAGTGGCAAGTCCGCGCTCGTGCACCGCTACCTGACGGGCACCTACGTGCAGGAGGAGTCCCCCGAAGGTACGTGCCCCGCACACCCCGGGCTGCAGCCTGACCCCTTCCCACTCGTTGGCAGAGAGGCCCATCTGCTGTTCCAGAACTCAGCAGATTTCTCCCTTAGTGTCCTCCAGACCGGGCTCAGTATGGACAGTGATGGAACTGGAGCTTTCCCACGACTCCTGAGCATCCCTAATAAATACTTTGTCCCAGGATGTTCCATGTGGGAAGCTTCCAGTGCTGCTGCTGAAAGCCACAGTCACTGTCCGTAGTGGTGGAATTCTCCAGAATTAGGATTTTGGAAGAATAAAACAACTTCATGAGCTTAAACTAAACATACAATTTGTTCACTGTTTAATGTGTTAAGTATTTAGTCCTGGTATTTTTTTAAAATGTTTTTATGGCATAGAAAATGAATGTGTATGTTGTAGTGTTTACCATTAATCCAGGTTCATAGCTTGAAATCAAAAATACAGCACCTTAGGAGATGTAGCTTACAGTAAATACTTTTTTGATTATTTTTCTTTGTCTGTTCTCCTTATGACCTTTTAAATCCAACTCTGAGACACTGAATTTCTGGTTCCTTCTTTCCCTTACTGGCTGTTCCCTTCTTTGCAGATATGGATGCAGGTAACTATGCATTGTCTCCATGGCAGCTCCCTCAGAAGGGACAGGGCCAGTGTCTGTTCTAGAGCCTTCCCCTTGTTTTGTGTATCATTTTGAGTTGTTTCCTTTTGATTTCGAGTCTTTAGTGCATCTCACTGTTCTTGTCTCTTGCTGTAGTTGTCTCCTCAGCAGTAGTTTGTAGCTTCATGCATCTCTGATAACATTTGTTCCTAATTAACTCATACCAAAGGAAGGTGTAAGCTCAGGAGCTGACATTGTAACAGCCTGGAATTGTGGTTAAAATGGGAGGAGAGGGAAAGGGAGGGATGGACAAGGATTTTTCTGTGCAATTTCAGCAACACTGAAGGTTTCCAGTTGCCAAGTTTGCCTTGAATGCTTTTACTGCTTTGTAGCTAGAGCTGATAATTGTAATTGATAATGATTGATAATAATTGAGCCTCTCCCCGAACTGCATTTATCTCCTGCTCCTGGATGCTGAGAGTGAGACATGGGGATGTGAGTGAGGGGAGACCCACTGAATGCAACAACTCCTCAGCAAAAATCAGTATCGTGACAGATCTCTTCATGAACACAGAATATTTTGGGCTGATTTGTTCCTTGCTAGACTCCAGTGCATTGATTGTTGCCAGGGCTGGCAGTCTCTCCTCCTAGAGGAGGAATGTTTTAGGTGTTGTTCCTTGGGAGTGTTGCCATCTGTCCTCTTTGTCTGCAGGGATTTTTCTTTACAGTGCTTGAGTGACGTTCCAACTGTTTTTCCTGGAAGGGTTAGATGACAAAAGCAGTGTCACATCATTTCTTACACATAAGTGTGGCTGACAGGCCTCATTAATGACACTGCTGCATTTCATTAACAGCAGGAAAACCGGGGTAATTAACAGCTCTAATTTACCTTGTCAGGGATAAGGTGAAGATTTCTAATCAAGTTAATATTGAAGGAGATTCAACTCATATAATGTATCCTTAGTAAAACAGTGTAGTGGTGATTTGGTGATTCTTTGGCACGGGATGACAGGATGGTTTGGGTTGGAGGGACCTTGAAGCCCCCCCCAGTGCCACCCCTGCCAGGGGTGGGGACACTTGGACACTTCCACGTCATGCAGGCACAGCCTGTGGAGGGCACAGCGTGCCCAGTGTGACCCTCCCTGCTGGGGGCACAGCGTGCCCAGTGTGACCCTCCCTGCTGGGGGCACAGCGTGCCCAGTGTGACCCTCCCTGCTGGGGGCACAGCTGTCCCTGCTGAGGGGCTGTGGGTGGGCAGGGTTAGGCTGGGTAAGGGATATTCTGTGGTGGCAGCTGCTGCCTTAGGGCAGAAATGCCTGGGCTGGGAAGGGCTCCCTGAGAGCTGCCCGTGCCATGCCCTCAGCTCCCCCTGGGGCAGGGATGGCTCTGGCCACTCACCACCAGTGCCAGGGGCTGCTCCCTGTGCCCCCCTTTGCCTCTGAGGGGCTGGGACTGCCCCAAGTGCCACCTCTCCCGGAGCTGCTCCATTCCAGCCAGGGAATTCCATGGACGGGTGGACCATGTTTCCTGCAGCTCTCTGAGGTGAGCTGTTCCTCTTGCTGCCCCACACCAAGAGCAGGGGTCACATGAAGGTGTCCAGCAGTTTTCTCTCACTGTCTGGCCTGATTTTTATTTCTGTTCAGAGCTCATTGTAGCCCCTGGTGTGTTTGTAACGTGGAAATCTTTGTTTTCTCCAAGTACAAGGTTTTACTGGGAAGAAGACTGGCTTTTGGACTTTTTCTGGCTTGTTGAACATGCACATGGCTGTGCCCCTGTGTGACATGTTTGACACCAGGTGGATTTGCATGTAAAGGAAGCAGGGGTGTGTTACCGTGCAGCAAGTGGGAATTCCACAGCCTGGGGCTTCAGTTTGGTTCTGTGATGAGACACCAAGGAAGTGATGGGGAATGGGGAATCCCAGTGATGTTTTCATCTTCTAAGGACCTTCTAAGTGATAGGAAGAAAAGCTGCAGTTGCTGAGTGTGAGGTGTGGGAGCCTCCTGTGCTTCCTTCCCCCTCTAAAATCCAGTTGTACCTGTGGGAGCACAGAGAAACCAGGGGGTGGAATTGAGACAGACCTTGGCAGGGCAAGGGGAGCTGGAGCTGACAGAACAGGGAGTGTCAGGAGACTCTGATACTCTTCAGGCTTTGTTTCCAAAAAGCCACTGAGGTGTGAAAAATGACTCAAAAGCTTTTCGACACCTCTACTATGTCTGTGAGTATCTTAAGTCGTATCATGATTATTTCAGTACTTTTTTTCCAGTGAGTGTAATAAAAAAAACAGATCAATTGTCCAAGGTGTCTCAACTGGGATGAGGAAAAAGGAGTTTTTTTCCTCTGTCTACTTGGAGGTATATTTAAGATTTTTTTATTTAATTGTTTCATGTGGAGTAAATAGTTGAGGTGTTTCCAAAGGCATAAAACCCATTCCCCATCCTGACTCTAGGCAGCAAGGAGCTGAAATGAAGGTTTCATTTCTCTGTGTGTGGAGGAACTTGTAATAAAAATGCAATTTCTCCCCAGTAAGAGGTACAGAATAAAGCCTTTACTGGTGTTCTCCAGAAAGCTCTGAGCACTTATTTTTTCTCCTGACTTGACCTAAAAATAATTTTAGCCTATTGCAGCTTTCAACAGTAACTTTTTTCAGTAGCACAGTGAACAGCATATCACCTGAATAGCAGGAATGGCCATAAAATGGCCATAAAATAGCAGGAATGGTCATGTCTATTATTAAAATACTAAACCAAGTGTCACCTTCAGCCTTTCCTTTGAAGAATGTGAGGGCAGTATCACAAGAATAAGTTCCCAGCCTATAACAAAACCACGTATTGATGATCTTAAAGGTGTTTTCCAGCCTCAAGGATTCTGTTCGTGAGTAGAAATTACATCTTGGGGGTGGATGTCCATGTCTTTCTGGTTGTTGTTGGCAGTAACTGTTTGTGCCCCACACTTGCCCACACAGGGTCATTATGCAAGGAGGATTTTGAAGCACAGTGCTTAAAATTTCAGCTGCTTTCACTCCCATCCTCTTAAGAGCTTTTGCCTGGTTTCAGACCCTTACACAATATCTGTGCAGAAGGTTCAGGCAGGAGCTGTTCACTGGGCTGACCTTCCCGTGGCCTCAGTCAGGTCTGGAGCTTCAGTTCCTGGGCTCAGTCCAAAGTGGAGCTGCTTCTGGGGGAAAGAAAGGTTCAAAAACAGCCTCCCCATCCCTGGGAGTGGCCAGGCCAGGCTGGGCAGGGCTTGGAGCCACCTGGGCTGGTGGGAGGTGTCCCTGCCCATGGCAGGGGGTGGCACTGGGTGGGCTTTGAGGTCCCTCCCAAACCTTTTGGGGTTCTGGGATCCCTCAGGGTTCATAGGTTGGTGGTGTGGGTTGGACAGAACGTGGGAGCTGCAGCAGAATTGGACCATTTTCCCTCCTCTGTGACTCCTGTTCCCTTCTCCCTGTGGTTCATGTAGTTCTTCCTGCTGGGAACAAGCAGGTCCCTGAGGTTGCCAGTGTGTTTACAGAAGCCACTGGCTATTTTTATCTAGTTAATATTTTTCAAACAAGTAGGAAGGCCATATTTAGTAAACACCCCAGTTTGCTCTTTGCTGAATAACGAGAGGATGTGCCCCAGACTGATCTGTGCCCTGTTCTCAGGGAGCAGAGCCTGAGATGCAGATGAGGAGCAGAGAAATGTGTCCTCTGGGGATGGACTTGGGTGCTTTTCTTGGAAACATTCCCGCTCTTTCATTCATGACTTTTTGGAATTCCAGAGAATGATCATCATACTCATTTATATACTTTGTTTGTGTGCTTATTGCACAGGGAGATTGTGCAGGAATGCCAAGTGCACGTGGGTTCAAAAGGGCCACGTTTACCTTAAGAGCACGTTTTGAGGTTCTTGAGCTACAAACCACAGGGAAGCTGAAATTTTCCACGTTAGTTTCAAATCCTTTCCATGTTTGAGGAGCTCCTGCAGCACTCTGGGGCAGCTGAAGGTACCTGAGTCGTTTTTGTGTGTAAACCCACATGTGTGCAGGAGACAGCAGGGTTCCAAATAACCTGTTTGCAGTTCTTTGTCCTCTGTTCTTCTAAAACAGTATTGACTGATTATTTTTATTTGGCATTTCATGCTGACACCCAGATATAAAACAACACTTGTCTTTTTTTGATCCTTTTCAAGCACTGCTGCAGAGAGCTCTCCTGGGCTTTTGGAGCCTTTCAGGCTTAGCATAAAAGACATAAAATGTTTATGTATTCTGCCCTCTCCCCTCTGGAGCCCTTCTCTCTCCTGGGACTGCCTGTGTGGGTTGGAGCAGCCTTTGAAAACCTCACTCGAGTTGGCAACTGTTTCAAGTGTCACACAAATAAGGAACTCCGTTAATTAAAGAAAGAGCTCCAGGATTTGCTCTTTTCCTGGGCAGAAGGTGCTGGAGAAGCAGTTTCCTAGAAGGGGCTTCCCTTTAGGAGTGTCACCTGCTCTTTGCTGTGGTGTCCTTAACACGTTGCACCCTGAGTACTCCCAGGCTTTGATGAGTGATATCTGTGGGATGTGTGTCCTCCTCCTGAAAGGCTCCTTGCAATGTTGTGTCCCAGGTTAAAGCTGGAGTGCAGATTTACAAGTGACAGGACAAGGTACAACGTCCCAAAGCAGTGCCGGGGGGGAGGTTGGATTGGATATTGGTGGAAATTTCTTCACCAAAATTGTTGCCAAGCTCTGGCACAGCTGCCCTGGGCAGGGCTCAGGTGCCCATCCCTGGAAGTGTCCAAAACCACGTGGATGTGGCACCTGGGACAGGGTTTGGCGGTGGCCTTGGTGATGCTGGAGGGCCTTTCCAGCGTTGATGAGTCTGAGATTCGGTGAGTTCAGTCTCCAGGGCTCCCGGAGAGCGGCAGAGTTTGCGGTGGCTGCTGCTGGAAAGGACCTTCCTCCCTCTTTATTTTTCAAGTATTCCTCCTGGGTGTGTTTGTAAACAAAGCCCATTATTTCACTTTCCATCTCAAAGCCCAATCTTAACACCTCCTTCCAGCACGTTTCCTTTTCAGCTTGTATTTGATTGTTTGGTTTTTTCCCCTTCCATTAAAATCTGTTGTTGTTTTGGGAAATTGTATCAGAAGGAGGGGCACGAGCTGGTTTTACTCGCAGTGTTGTATCCTCAGCAGCCTGGTGGATTTTCCAGGATGTGCCTGGGTGTTTGTGCCGGTTCGGGGAGCACAGAGTGCGGTGTAGTCACAGCTGAGCCCAGGTCTGACCTCAGGGTTACTCTCTGTGATGTAAAAAGGGACAGGTATCAGAGAACCTGGCTATAAGCAGAGTGAAAAAAGCCAAGAGACATTTAAAAAGGGAGAGATAAAAAAGGCCTGAAATCTGTTTCAGTGCTTTTGGGAGTCAGGTTTTTGGCTTATCTTTGTTGTGCTGTTTGTTAGTAATTAGGTAAAATCTTTGAAATTATGTTGGAAGTCCAACACTTTGAGCTGCTGAATTATATGTTAGATGAAAAGCTGGGATGGGTCTGTCTGGAAGATGAAACGTGTGCCAAGTCACCCTTTAAAGAACTGCTATTGTAAGTCACTGTGAGGAGCTTTGTTTGGAAAGTCTGGTTTGGGTGTCAGCTCTTGGAACTTGAAAAGGCTGGTGATGGAAACAGGTAGGAGTGAACTGAAGTGGTGTCACATCCTGCCCAAAGAAGCTGACTCTGGTTTTTGTTTGTCTCCAGCTGGCTTGATAAAAATAAGCTTTTAAAATTAGCCTGGTGGTGTGTATACAATTAGTGGGTGTGATGTGTAAGCAACACTGCACCTGCTGCCAGAAAATACACTTGTTTGTCTTCCTGGGTATTTTCTGGGCACGTTTGTTTGGTCCTTATCTTCCTGAGGTGCCCTGCCCAGACTGAGGAGGCTGAGGCTGGGCTGGTGGCACAAGGAATGCCCAGCTGCTGCTCTGCAGTGCCAGGGGGTTTTAGCCCTCCCTGCCCCACCTTCCTGCAGGGTCCCTCCCTTTGTCCCTCTGATGCTGCTTTTGTTTTTCCCCTCTATTTTTCCAATTCATTCTGGTCGTGTTGAAGTACAATCCAATTTTCTCACATAATTGCAGTCCTTCCTGCTTCATTATCTAGAAATTAAATAGCCTGTGTTGCTTCCATCTTCCAGGTTATTAACAAGCTGCATGTGTGGGAGGTGAAGCTCCTGCAGCAAGTTGTGTTTGTGTTGTGGCTCTTTGTGCAGATGAGGGCAGAGTGTGGTTACCTCTTGGTCTGCACTCACCCTACAGTGGTTTTAGGAGGACTGGGCCTGTCTAATTGGCTGAGCATAGCCTGCACTGACTGCAGGAAGCTTTGCAGTGGGAGTGGAACATGCTCTGCTCCTGACTCTGTGCAATGAGGGAAACTTAATTGCTCAGAGGCTCTGGGTTTTCTCATTTATTTGGGGGTTAATAGATCACTTTCCTCTCCTGTTTGAGATACCACGTTGGATCTGATCTCAGCCTGTTTGTCAGGGAATCCCAGAAGGGGTTGGGTTGGAAGGGACCTTGAAGATGATCCTGTTCCACCCCCTGCCATTGCACATCCACCAGCCCAGGCTGCTCCAAGCCCCATCCAGCCTGGCCTGGGATGGCCAGATGGTGAAGTTTACTGCACTTTTGGCTTCTCCTTTTGCCAAGTTCTTCCTGCAGAGACAGGCTCTGCTGGGGAGTTACTCCCTCCCTGCACCCAAGGGTCTCAATAGCTGCATTTGTGTGTGATAACCTGGGGTTGGGGCAATAAATGCTCTTTCCATACTGACCTGTGAAACGCCCCAGGGGTTTGGAGTTTTATTTCTTTAGTTGCTGGTAGCTGGCTGAGGTCAGTGGGAGGCACTGCTGTGTGTTCTCCCACTGGCTGGTGCTGGGCCAGGAGTGGGTGGCAGGAGGATGTCACCCTGTCCCTGCTTTCCTGGAGCTGCAGTGCCAGGCAGGGCTGCTCTGCATCCTCTGCTGCTTGGAAGTGACACCACAGACCTCTGCAGAACAGCATTCAGCACAGCTTAAATAGCATTGAGCTTCTGTGTGTGCTCAGTGTGCAGCTCCACCTCTCCATCTCCATCTCCCCCTATCAGATGGCTTTGATTGTGGCCTCTGGTTCTGTGCAGGGCCAGGAGCTGGACTCGCTGAGCCTTGTGGGTCCCTTCC
The DNA here is from genome assembly GCA_013396695.1 of Sakesphorus luctuosus. Lineage (NCBI taxonomy): Eukaryota > Metazoa > Chordata > Aves > Passeriformes > Thamnophilidae > Sakesphorus > Sakesphorus luctuosus. The sequence continues at coordinate 500,512 of VWZD01007542.1, read as the reverse complement.
AGCTGGGAATGTTCTGTGATTCTGTGCAACTTGAGTAGCTCGTTTTTGGTTTAGTTAGTTAGTTGTTTGTTTATTTATATTAAGTGTAAGCTGTTTTCCTGAATCCTTAAAAACTTAAAATTGAGTTGATCTCCTTTGAAATCACCACCAGGTCTTGGGAACCCTCTGGAGGGACACTGCAAATGCATCAGTGATCATGGCTCAGAATTAAGTGGGTAAATGCCCGTTGCAGCTGCCACTAGAACTGCAGCAGCAAGGCCTCTTTCCAGGCAGTTGCAGATCCTGGCTCAGTCAGTGCTCCCTTGGTAGTTCTTCTGTCCAGATGAGGTTCTCTCCATGGTGTGACACTGCACTGCATGGGGTGCCTTTGGGTGGGTATGGCTTCATACTCCAGGAGACCTATCCCTCTATTTCCCAAACTGTGCCCTAAACCTGCTGGCAGAACCAGATGGTGGGGTTTGAAGGGCTTGCTTTTGGTTGCTTTTGTTGTTTTTTGGGGGGGTTTGGCCCCAGTGCTCTGTGGGAGCTGGTGCAGAATCTGCCTGCAGGTTCAGTCCCATGTGGCAGTGCTGGTTCCCCACTCTCTGCTGTTCTGTGGTTCAACACTCAACCCAGCTCAATCACATGGAAGTTTAATTTTAGTCCTTCTTGTAGGGTTTTAATCCTTCTTGTAATAATATGCTTTTTGGGGAAATGCTGAGAAAAGCATTTTAAAAGTAGTTTATTTACATGAAAATGTTGCAGTAGCAAACCAGAAGACGAGTGTGTTTGAATGGAGAGTTTCTTCCCGTGTTTCCCTGAAGAGGAGCTGGATCTTGGCAGTCTCTCCCATCTGCTGAGGGGGGGAAAAGGGAGAGAATGTGCATTTGTAGGACAACTGGCTGCTGTTGTCCAAGTGCACGTGTCAGTGGGAATGTGAATCCCAGGCTCCCAGGGCTGTGCAGCCCCAGGCTCTGGGTTGGGTTCCAATGCCCTGCCAGGGCAGACACTCAGCTGCTGCCAGGGCCTGTTTGTGCCCAGCCCCTGGTTTATCTGTCTCGTGGCCACAGAACTCCCTCCCCGGGCCATGTGCTTGGGTGAGGAGCCTGCAGAGTGCAGGGAGCCCCAGGATGGAATCAGAGGCTGCTCTGCTGAGCAATTGCACAGTGAACAGCTCCAGGCCAGGCTGGCAGGGCTGGATAATCCTCCAGCCCTGGAATTCCCCCAGGAATAGCCAGCTTTGGTGATGTGAGCGCCCTTGATGGCAAATGTGTGCAGTGTTTACAGCTGGTATCAGTTTTTAGTGGGTAATTCTTGCACTGCTGCTGCTTCTGAGCACCAGCCTGGAGAGTGTTGTGCATAAAGATGAGATCAGGAGGCCTTTGTTGAGCCCCCAGCCCGTGCTCTGATCTGTGCTGGGTGCCTGGGGGGGCTGGGAGTCGCTGCTGCACAGGATTTCGCTGGCTTTGTGTTGATCAGAGCTGTGTTTGTGTGCAGTGCCTGATGGCAGGGCCTGGGCAGCTGCCCCTGCCAGAGCTCCCACTCACTGCTGGTGGGCACAGGAGGGTGTTTGCCACCTTCTGCAAAGGTTTGGACACCTTTGTGTGAATGGATAACATTCTGGCCATGGGAGAGTGGGAATAACATGCCTTGCCATGCCCATCCTGCGGAGCCTCTGAGACCTCCCCTGGCAGGAACATCTGGGAGCTGGGAGATCCCTCATTAAAAAGCTGTGTGTGCCACAGCACTGATGGGGCTGGAGCAGAGCGAGCTGCATCCCCTGGGAGTGGTGCTGTGGGGTTTGAGCTCCTGCTTGGCATTAAGAAGGTCATTTCTTTGTTCTCAGGGTCGTGGGTTTGGGCAGTAACTCGTGGCTCCATCATGTACATGGATATTTAGGGACACACAGTGGTGTGCTGTGGCTTGGGAGACTCCTGACATGTTCATGGGTTGCTGTAATTCAATATTTGAGCTGGCTGATCTCTCTAATTCCTCTTTCCCTGTGGTGCTGTACAAACTCCAAAGGTGTAAGTTATTAAAAACACTGGATGTGTTGCTGTCCAAGCCCCACCATCCCCAAATCGCTGCCTTGGCCCTGCCTTGGCTTCTCCAGGCTGGTGCTGGGGCTCACCAGGGCTCAGGTGAAAGGCAGAATAATCAGTTCATTGTTTGCCTTAATCCTCCAGTCACAGATATCTGCAGGGTACAGCCTTGGTCTGTGTGTTCTTCTCTGCTTCTGCCTTTGTTAGTGTGAATTCCTGGTAATGAGGGAGGTTTTCTCAATCTGCCCTGTGCAGCTCCAGTTGTGTGCTGAGCCCTCGATAAGGGCTCTCATGCAGGAGCAGGAGCTGTCAGGGCTGCATCCTGCTGGGAGCTGAGATTTGCATAAAGTGATGCTTGTTTGAGGGGTGAGCACGACTGTGCTGCTGCATTGCTGGGTCTTCAGATTTGATTTGAAATGTTTAGTGTGAAGTGGAAATGCAGGGCATTTTTAGAGGGTTTGTGTGAGGGGTGTTCAATTTAAACTATTTATCAGAAAAATCAGGGATGTGTGAGGATGTGGCTGTTCCTGCTAATGAGGGAACATCCTCATTTAAGGGTGAAGGAGCCACTTGAGGAGATTTGAGCTGACTGTGTGACAGTCCTGGTGAAGTGGGACAGCATGTCAGGATCTGAATTTAATCCTGGAAATAACAGCATGTTATGGTTGTGCTGAGCCTCACACGGTGTTTTGGGGGAAGGCAAGGAGCAGGTCGTTGACTGTGGGTTCCTGTAGGAAAAGAACTGTTGGATAACTTTATGCTGAATTTTTTAAAATATAGTACCTTTCCCCAAGCTCCTCTCACCAGCCAGATTTGTAGTGACCATGAGGAATGAACCTCTTAGTGCTCACATTTGGTCAGGGCATATACACTCGAGTATTTTTATTTTCCAGTTCTCTACTTAAGTGTTTTATTTCACCTTCTTTGAAGGTACAGGGAGCCTTGCAAGGTGTCCTGGTGACCAGGGGAATAACAAGTTGGCTCTGAAAGGCATTCAGTCCGTGGTATTTCATAATGAGCTGGATGAACTTTCAGTGCTTCAAAAAAGGAAATAGGAAATGGCAATTAGGCAGGACTCTCCCTCTCCAATCAGTCTGCACTGCACTGCCATTGTTACTCACAGCTCTCAAGGGCCTCCCTGGAGGGCTCTATAGTAAGTAATTCATCTTGTTTAACACTTACTATGAGAAGCACATGCAGTTAATTGACAACATATAGAAATAATGAGCTGATTAATAGAAATCCAGTTCCTGAGAGCTGAGATGAGTTTCCTTTACAAGTTTTACGGTTGGTTGTGGTTGTTCTTTTCAAGTTCACCAATGATATATATTTTTCTGCCACTGGATCTGTGAAGGTGGAATTGAAATGCAGTTTGTGAGTGAAACGAAAATCTCTGTGTAACTGTCCTGCTCCTTCTGTGCCTTTAACCAGCCAGAAATGTGATAATCTGAATTGTTGCATGTTTAGTACTGCAAATAGAGTAATAATAGTAGGGTAGGTTTGTAAAGAAAAGATTTTGAAAAACTCCAAACCCACAAACAAAGAAAAAAAACCCAGCAGAAAACCACAACTTCCCCCTGTTCTCACATCTTTAGTTACACACCAAGTGTGTCTGAACATGCTCAGACATTGCACAGGGCTGAGCTGTGGAGTGCTGGTGGTTTGGGAGCTGCTGCTGTGGTTGGGTGGGCAGGGAGGGTTTGAGCCAGTGTGGTGTTCCCTGGGGCAGCAGCTCCTGTGCCAGGCGTGTCTGGGGCTCCGTGTGCCCCTGTGTGTGCTGCCTCACTGCTGTTTGCAGGGGTGTTCTGGTACTGGGACAAGTTTTAAAGTACGTGTGGTTGGGAAACAGGGTTCAAATTAGAAATAATTCCAGTTTGCAAACCAGGGGTGAAGAGAGAAGTGTAGGGTGTGTTCATAGATGTTTGTGTCTCTGCATGGCCAGCTCAGCTGTGAGGGTGGGTCATGCCAGGCAGGGGAGCTTTGGGGCTTGGGTGGGGAGGGGAGAGTGGGTTTGCTTCCAGGAGAGGAGCCCAAATGCCCCCGGAGTGCTGAGTCCATGCTTGCTAATCCTGGCTTAGGCTCAGTCACACCAGCAGCCCTCAATGGGATTTGTCATTTTGGAGAGAGACAGCAGAGAGCCCGAGACAGGCTTGTAGCCCCAAGGGGAGCAATTCCAGCCCTGCCCTGGGGTGTTGGGCAGGAGTCCCTGTGAGCCAGGGGAGGGAGAGTTGACTGAGGGAGCAGCTGCTCCGTGTGCCACATCCCCCTGGGGCAGCAGGCTCAGGGTGGGAGGTGGCTGAAGGGCACAGCTGCTCTCTGTATGTGGTGTCCTGAGCAGGCCTGGGTCTGTCCCGAGCCAGCAGCACGATGCCCTCCTTCAGTGTCGCACATCCTGCAGAGGTACCACCATCGTAGCTGTTTGTCTAACATGTGTCTGGTATTTTCCCCTAACTGTGGTGTTTGAATATAGAACTCTCATTTCCATAACACCCCCTGTGTGCTGTAAGAACTGGGCTTCCCTTGAGGAAATGCTTTTGGGTGTAACACACAACGTTGTTTGTGTGAACTGTCCCCCTTTGGCCTTCTTGGAGACTCTTCTCTCCCTGTAACACACAGCAAAGGTGCTGCACAGGGTGTTCCACCCATGTGTGTCAAACCCAAGGACACCTGACCTGGGACTTACTGTTTGCAATGTAGCTGTTGGCTTTTCTCCACATTATCCCTGTTGCTTACATAGATACTTATATATAAAACGTGTAGGTATGTATATATAAATAAGGCAAGTACATGCCTTAGCTTTCTTAAGTAATTCCTATGTGTGTGTGCATATAAACTTAATTACAGTAGATGGTTAATTGCCAGAGAGCTGAAGGAGCCCATTTTTTCCCCAAGTGAAGCCTTTTTCTGTGTGTTCTGTGCTTTGCTGTGTGTAACTGCTGCTTTGTGTGACAGGTGGGAGGTTCAAGAAGGAGATAGTGGTGGATGGCCAGAGCTACCTGCTGCTGATCCGGGATGAAGGAGGCCCTCCGGAGGCTCAGGTGAGATCTCGGGGAGCCTTGAAGCCTCTCTTCCTGTGCTGCTGAAAACCTGCCTGCCAAAGAGCTGCCTTGGCTCTGTCTGACCTGGCTCCTTCTCATCATCTGTTGGGAAAATTCCTGCATTGCCTTCAGGTGGAAAACATTCTGTTCAGAAAATGTTTGGGGTTTCGATTACAATGTGTTAAAGAGTCTGGGTAGAAACACTGGGGAGGCTGAGGGAGCTGGGGGTGTTTGTACTGGAGAAGAGGAGGCTGAGAGGTGACCTCAGCACTGTCTGGAAGTGCCTGAAGGGAAGTTGTGGCCAGGTGGGGGTTGGTCTCTTCTCCCAGGCACTCAGCAATAGGACAAGGGGGCACGGGGGGCTCAAGCTCTGCCAGGGGAAATTGAAGTTGGAGAGCAGAAAAAACTTCTTTGCAGAGAGAGTGCTCAGGCATTGGAATGGGCTGCCCAGAGAGGGGGTGGATTCCCCATCCCTGGAGGTTTTTAAGGTGAGCTTGGCCGTGGCACTGAGTGCCATGATGTGGTAAAGGGACTGGAGTTGGCCCAAGGGTTGGACTTGATGATCTGGGAGGGCTTTTCCAACCCAATCCATTCTGTGATTCTATGATTGGGTACTGCAACTAAAGCTGAGTCAGTGAGGGTATACAGGTGATTTCTCTTCAGTGCCCAGTGTGCTTCCCCTGGTGACAGAACTGTGTGTTACGGTCGAGTTCTCTTCTGAGCCTGAACCCCTGAACTGTTCAAACAGACTTGCACACAGGGACACACTGACTTGGGTCCAAATCTTTGCATTCCCTGCTGCTTCCACGTTTTGCTGTTTAAGACTCAACTTGGCAACTTCCAGTTCAGCACCACTGAGTTCTGGATTTCTGACTGGGAATTCTGTGTGTCCTCTGTTACTTCCTCTCACAGAGGGTGACATGTCAGGGTTTAAAAGAATCATAGAATGGTTTGGGTTGGAAGGGACCTCAAAGCTCATCCCATCCCACCCCCTGCCATGGGCAGGGACACCTCCAACTATTCCAGGTTGTTCCAAGCCCTATCCAACCTGACCTGGGATGCTTCCAGGGATCCAGGGGCAGCCACAGCTTCTCTGGGCAACCTGTGCCAGGGCCTGCCCACCCTCCCAGCCAGCAATTCCTTCCCAATCTCTGATCTATCCCTGCCCTCTGGCTTTGGGAAGCCATTCCCTGTCCTGTCCTTCCAAGCCCTTGTTCCTCTCCAGCTCTGCTGGAGCCCCTTTAGTCCCTGGAAGGGGCCCCAAGGTGTCCCTCTCCTCCAGGCTGAACACCCCCAGCCTGCCCAGGCCATTTCAGGAGGCACTTGTGGATTTGTGTCCTTAACCCTTACTGTGTTGTGAGCGGGACTTTGCCCCTGTGATGCTGAAGCCACTGCAGAGCCTGTCTGCAGGCACTGCCCTTCCTGGGGCATCCTCCTCCTGCTCCTCTCCTCACCTGGGCACCTGCAGGCTCTCCCAGTGCTGGCAGCTGCTGTCCCTGCTTGGCTGCTCAGGGCTGGCTCAGCTTCCAAACAAGCAGTGATTGAGCCCCAGGAGCAGCTGGAGGGGAGCAGTGCCAGCAGCAGCAGCCTGGGCTTCAATGCCCCACTTTGGCTGCAGGAGGGGAAGGTGCCTGACAAAGGGGAAGAGAAAGGAGGTGGAGGAAATGGAGACCCAGAGACACATCCTGGAAGGAAGTTAAAAGACAAAACCCCGAGTGTTGCTGGCACATCTGCAGCCCTGTCAGCAGGAGCCCACAAGAGGAGCTCTGTGTGAGGCTGGCAGGGGTTTGGCTGGGGCTCCCACAGCTCCAGGGCTGGTGCTTGAAGCACATGCATCCATCTGGAAGCAGAAATACTGGGGGGTACAGGTGCACACAGCAATGAGGAATGTCTCCCTGCTGAAGATTTGGGGTTGCTCTGAGTGCAGCCTCATGGACAGGCACAGGGTGTGCTTTGCCTCTGTGTGAGGGGCACTTGGGGGGTTTGGTTCCTGTGCCCTGAGGGAGGTGTCCCTGCCCATGGAACTTGGGGGGTTTGGTNAGGTGTCCCTGCCCTCTGAACTTGGGGGGTTTGGTTCCTGTGCTCTGGGGGAGGTGTCCCTGCCCATGGAACTTGGGGGGGTTTGGTTCCTGTGCTCTGGGGGAGGTGTCCCTGCCCTCTGAACTTGGGGGGTTTGGTTCCTGTGCTCTGGGGGAGGTGTCCCTGCCCATGGAACTTGGGGGGGTTTGGTTCCTGTGCTCTGGGGGAGGTGTCCCTGCCCTCTGAACTTGGGGGGTTTGGTTCCTGTGCTCTGGGGGAGGTGTCCCTGCCCTTTGCAGGGTGGGGAACAAGAAGGGCCCTCCAACCCAAACCCTTCTGTGGTTCTGTTGTGGCTGAGATTTGTTCTTCAGCAAATCAGGAGGATGGAGAGGTGAAGGTGTCAGTGCTGTTTCACCTTTCAGCACTTGGGTTTCACAGGTAAATTCCCTTTGGAGTTCTTGGGTGTAATTTCAAGTCTCATATGTGTTGAACATCTTTAATCAGTTTATTAATTCCTGGGATGAAAAGTTCATTTCTGGGCTCATGAATGACTGGGATGGAATTATGAGTTCATGAGGAGGATAAGTTGATATTATAATACATGAGTATGAAATAAGGAGCTGAGCTGTGCTGTTCCTGTCTCTGGGTCAGGGAGATTTCCCTTCTTTTTGGCAGGAAAGGAGAGAAAACAAACTGCCCTGAAGACTCACTGTGTGGGTCTATGATCTCTCCTTTTTTGTCTAAGGAAAAGTTTTCCAAGATGAAAAGAATTCAGTTTCCTATTGTAAAACCCAATTAACATTGACTAACCTATAATGAGCTGTTGCAGGCTATTTTTTTAAATATAAAGGGGTTTTTTATAATTTGGTTTTGAGCTTACTTTGACCTCTCAGCTCTGCTCACTGACAGTGTGAGGATGGATTTGTGTTCCAGCAGCTGACTCACCCTTATCTCCAGCTATTCCCTGCACAGGGCTGTGGATGAGACATCCAGCATTTCCAGGCCTTGTGTGTGTTTTCCAAAACTCCTTGGGTTTTTAATGCCCCACAGCTGATATCCACAAAGATTAAGCTTTATTTCAACATAAAAAGAGAAATGAAAAATGACTGGAAATACTTTGTGCCTGGAGGAAACACACTGTATAAATCTGTGGGGTTTTTTAAATGATCTTCATTAGAAAGTGCTGCTGCACTCTGAGCAAATACTCAGAGGGTTCAGAGAGACTGTTGGCTTGGAGGATGTTGCAGTTGTAGGGAAGGTCCTTGGTATGATGATGCTGAGTGTGCACTCAGTGACAACCACTATAATAAGACCCAAACCCACAGCAGGGCTGCTGTCCGTGCTGGGGGCAGTGCTGTGTCTGCAGCTCCTCTGGTGGGAACAGGTCAGATTTAGCAGTGTGGTGGTTGGCCTTGCCCTGGCAGTGATGGTGTAACCAGTGCTGTCCTCACCCTCTGAAGATTGTCCTCCTGACTGTTCTGGCTGTTTTCACACCACGGCAGACGAGGTGGTGTCTGGTTTCCATCCGAGGCAGTGCTGAGTGTGCAGAGCCTTTCCCAGAACCTCCTTGCAGCCCTCTCTGTTCAGGGTGTACCTGGCACATTGCAGTAGGAATAAAACAGAGAGCATGGAAATGCCCCTGACTGAAACTTGTTTCCATTGCTCTAAATTTGGGTAGGAGTGGAGTCTCTTAGGCAAAAATAAAGGTAGTGAGGTAAGCTTTACTTCTGTCTTTTCTTGATGTCCTGTGTATGTTCACTGTTAAGTTAAATTGTCTTTAAACAGTCTTATTTCACTTGAGAGCTGAAACCTGAGCATGGTCACCTGAGGGCACCTTGCCTTGGCCTGTGTGCCTGCATGTCCCTTAGCAGGCTGCTGGAGCTCCTCCCCTGACAGCAGAACAAGACTTTCAGTGCTGTTGCTCAATTAAGAGTGTAGAGAATTGGAAATGTCAAATTAATGGGTCTGGGTATTGGTCGAGATGTGAGAATTCCTAGCAGTGCTTGTCCTGGCAACATCAGCATGGCTGCATGGAAATCCCAGAGGGGAATGCCCTGTGGAGTGGGGCACTAAAGGGGAATATCACACCGAGAGGGACACTGAGTCAGGGGCCTGGAGACAAGTGGAGCTAATTTAAAATGCACACATTCAGGAATCTGGGCCTGCTGTGTTTTCTGTGACTCAAACCCAATGACAGTACTTGGGCTTGTAGTATCAGACCCCAGTGAAAAAGGGGGTGCTGTTGTGAGCGTGGGGGAAAGTCTGGTATATCCCAGACTCTCCTTCCTTTCACCATGAGGAGATGCATCCCTGTAGAAGCTGATGGCACTTTTTAAAGGCCTTGGTTCTTGTCACTGAGTTTCTCTGGTGTGTATTTCCCTCCGAGGAAGGTAAGAATGTTTCTCCTCCTGTCTCTCCCTTTGCTGCCCTGCTCACCATGTGCCCTCTCCCCTTATTTTCCCCTGCAGTTTGCCATGTGGGTGGACGCCGTTATCTTTGTGTTCAGCCTGGAGGACGAGGTCAGCTTCCAGACCGTGTACCACTACTACAGCCGCATGGCCGCCTTCCGCAGCGCCGGCGACATCCCCATGGTGCTGGTGGGCACGCAGGGTAAGGCACTGCAGAGACTGTGCCAGGCTGGCATGGCCATGTCCTGTGCTGGTGGGCACGCAGGGTAAGGCACTGCAGAGACTGTGCCAGGCGGGCAGAGCCAGGCCCTGTCCTGGTGGGCACACAGCGTAAGGCACTGCAGAGACTGTGCCAGGCTGGCATGGCCGTGACCTATCCTGGCCCCTGTGCTGGTGGGCACGCAGGGTAAGGCACTGCAGGGACTGTGCCAGGCTGGCATGGCCACATCCTGTGCTGGTGGGCACGCAGGGTAAGGCACTGCAGGGACTGTGCCAGGCTGGCATGGCCACATCCTGTGCTGGTGGGCATGCAGGGTAAGGCACTGCCCAGAGACTGTGCCAGGTGGGCAGAGCCAGGCCCTCTCCTGGCCCCTGTGCTGGTGGGCACACAGCGTAAGGCACTGCAGAGACTGTGCCAGGCTGGCATGGCCATGTCCTGTCTTGGCCCCCATGCTGGTGGGCACGCAGGGGAAGGCACCGCACAGAGACTGTGTCAGGCTGGCATGGCCACATCCTGTGCTGGCCCCTGTGCTGGTGGTCACTGGTGTGAGGTGGGGCACGTCCTGGCTGCACTTTGGGGCTCCAGCAGGGATGGGAGAGGGACTGTGGGTCATCAGGTATGTGGCAAAAATTCCTCCCTCTGAGGGTTGTCAGGCCCTGGCACAGAGTACCCAGAGAAACTGTGGCTGCATTCTGGCCATCTTCCTCTTGGGTTTGGTTGTGTAAAGGCTTTTTTGCTGCCTTCTCAGCTGATTTTCCTGCCAGCCACATGGTCAGGGGCAGTTTGCCTTGCCCTGCCTGCCACGGAGCCCTGGCAGCTGGGAGGGAGGAATCAGAGCCCAGCTGGGGGGATGAGCAGAAGTGAAAGGGGAAGTGGGCACACAAAAAGCCTTAGGATGGCAGAACCCCTGCCCAAAAGCAGAAAGGAGCTGCTTTGAAGGCTGTGCTGTTGGCCTGAAACTGGAGTTGAGGGGAAACATTTCTCTGAGCTTTCTTCATGCCCTCCTGGCACTTTGGGGAATGGTTTTCCATCTCCTTTCTGTTATTACCAGAAAGGAAATAGTTTTTTTGCAAAGTTTTCTGTTGCAGCACTGATGCAAAGGGGATTTTTCAAAATGTGGCTGAATGTGGAAATACTGCTAATTCCAGGAGCAAACATCAGGGAAAAATGCAGCTTTTTGGCTGTATTTGACAGTCAGTGCAGTGAAATGAAATGTATGAAATACATAGATACAACTGTTAAAAATATGTTTGAAATATACCTGTTTGGTATCAGAGTTACAGAACAGTTTGGGTTGGAGGGGCTCCTAAAGCTGGTCTAATTCTACCCCTGCCTTGGGCAGGGACATCTCCCGCTAGAGCAGGTTGTTCCAAGCCCTGTCCAGCCTGGACTGTTTGGTTTTGACTGTTATTCTTGAAGTAAGACATGAAATGAAATCTCTCCCAAAATGCTGGCACTTGGCTGATGCTTCCAGATGTTCTCCTGAGTGTTTAAAGCCACTCAGTGCCACAGCCTGACCAGAACAAGGCAGAGCTCTCCAAGTTCTTACCCGTTCCTTTCTGGTTGAAGGTTGTCAGCGCCCTCTGCTGATGAAAGAAGAGGCTGCTGCTTTTCCAAATAACGGCTTAGTTTTTGTTAATGAGGCCTGAGGAGAAGGTAATGATAACTGCCATCAGCTGAGGTGCTGCCCTGCCGTGCCCGGGGCTGAGCCTCACACACAGCGTCCAACAGGCCCTGACTTCATGCTTGGGAGCAGAGTTTTAGCACAGCTGTAAATGCTGCAGTTGGTGCCTGTCATTGAATCCCAGAGTGGTTTGGCTTAGAAAGACCTCAGAGACCATCCCATCCCACCCTCTGCCATGGGCAGGGACACCTCCCACCAGCCCAGGGTGCTCCAAGCCCCGTCCAACCTGGCCTTGGACACTCCCAGGGATGGGGCAACTTCAGTAGAAATATCTATTTTAATCCACCAATATGTTTTTAATTGCCTCTGCTGAAAATGTTCTATTTGTTAAAAACACATTCTGTTTTGTGCTTCACTCTGGCTGCTTGTAAGGAACTGATACTGACAGGAGGCCTGGCAATCATTTGACATGTTTGTAGAAATCACCCACTTGTTTTGCTCAGTATGTTTTACATCTGATCTTGTGTTATTTATTGTGACTGTGTATTGTTTCACAACTGCTGACCTAAATATATATATTTAAGGTAAGCAAAAAGCCTAGAAGGTTTGCCCCCTCTTTTTTACAGTCAGTGTGCTGGGGATTTTAGTCAGGAGGTGTAAAATTAGTGATGTACATCGCTGTTGTTTCTAAAAATTCTGCAAGTCTCATGGTTTGTTCTTAAATTCATTGCTTGGGTTCTGCACATNTTAGGGGGGACATTGAGGGCAGATTTCTTCATGGAAAGGAAGGGGTTGTAAAGCATTGGAAGGGGCTGCCCAGTGGAGTCCCCATCCCTGGGAGTGTTCAAAGAATGTGGCTGTGGTGCCTGGGGCTGTGGTTTGGTGGTGACTGTGGTGGTGCTGCTGGTTGGGCTGGATGAACTGGAAGGTCCTTTCCAGCCTGAGCGGTTCTGTGACTGTCACTCACAAGGTGATGCTTTGCAGTGACATTTGCTCTGTGTTTCCCCTGCTGCTGCAGATGCCATCAGCTCCACCAACCCCAGGGTGATCGACGATGCCAGGGCCAGGAAACTGTCCAACGACCTCAAGAGATGCACCTACTACGAGACCTGTGCCACGTACGGGCTCAACGTCGAGAGAGTCTTCCATGACGGTACTCGGGCCCTTTTGCATCCAGTGTGTCCCTCAGTGCTCAGCTGCTTTTCAACAGCCACCTGTGCCTTGTGGCTCTGCTGCTCCCCTGCTTTCCAAGCTGTCCTTAATGTTTAGTTGAAGAAAGGGCTGGCTTTTAGGGGCCTCTGTTAGATTAGCTGGAGTGGAAGGCTCCTTATTATGCTCAGCAGGCACACGTACAGTGAGGTATTCCCTGCCAGCACCTTTCATGTTAAGCATCTGTTTTTAGTTGTTAGTTAATTTTCAGTTTTGTTTTGTGCTTGCTTTATTTTAACCAAGTTTGATTTGATTTAGTGCTCATGGAGAAGGAGTTAGTGCAGAGTAGTTGAAAATTAAATTGTACCTTTGAGTATCGTGGTATTTGTGGAGTGTTGGAAGCTGAGAGGTGGCTAATTGGCTTGGAAATACCAGAGGCTAGGTGGGATATTGGAAGGAATCCTTCCCTGTCAGGGTGGGCAGGCCCTGGCACAGGTTGGGCAGAGCAGCTGTGGCTGCTCCATCCCTGGAGTGTCCTTGGCCAGGTTGGAGCACCCTGGGCTGGTGGGAGGTGTCCCTGCCCATGGCAGGGGTGGCACTGGGTGGGCTCTGAGGTCCCTTCCCACTCAGGTTCCCAAGAGCCTCGTGCAGGGGCTCTGGTAATCCCTGGTCCCTCCCAGCCGGGGTTGTTCCCTGATTCCCTGCCCCTGGAGCCAGGGCTGGATGTGGTGGGCGCTGTGCCCCCTCTAGTGGCATCGCAGCCACAGCCAGAGGCTTTGCTGCCTCTCTGCTCCCTGTGTCTGGGGTGTCAGCCCCTCATCACAGCAGTTGGTGGTGCCTGAAAACCTTCCTGTCTGAGTGCAGATATTTCCCAGAGCTCCTCAGCCCTGTGGGTTGGGTTGGTGTGGGTTTCTCGTGGCCGAGTCCTGTGCTGTCTAGGGGGGGTGTGAGGCACTGTCACCTCAGCACTGTCACAGGGGTGGGCAAAGGTATGGCAGATTAAAAAATAAAAGCCAAAGCTTCCCATTTTTACATGGAATAAAAAGGCAAACTATTCAAATGTTTCCATGGGGAGAGAAAAAAGCAACACGTTCTGATTTTTCCACGGCAAACCCTGACCTGCACTGCAGTAATTTCCTTCCAGATAAGGGTGTGTTTATTTGTGCTGCTGGTCAGATCTCACAGAAAAGCGTTTGAAGCTGCATCTCTGTGCTTTGCTCCCTGTTTTCTCTGGAACTAGTCACAAAAATTACTGTTTTCACTGCCTAGATTTTCTGTATTGATTAGGAGTTTCCAAGAGCCATTAGGAGGTTTTGTTAGTGCATTTGAGTGCCAGCTATAGTTAGGTTTTTAATTACATATTTCGAGTTGTGGTGTTTGTGGCTCATTCCTCAGCCTGCTCCTCTTTTTTCCCTTTCTCAGGGACCTTCTGAGAGAAGTCTCTTGGCACAAAGCTGGTGGGATAAACTTGTAAGCTTCCAGGAGGCTTATTTGTCCCTCTGCTAAATTCAGTAGGGAGCAGAAAGAATTGACAGAGCTCATGTGTCGAAGAAATCCAAGGTTTTGTTTTTACCTACATGGCAGCCAACCAAGCCTGTGATATTTGCCAACTAATAGGATTAGAAATGCTTCTGTATGAATGGGTTACACTTGCCAGACACGTCTGGGCCCAAATCCAACTGCTGAGAATTTTTGCTGTTTATTTCAGCAGGAAACAAAGCAACTTCTTAACCCCGTTAAATGAGGGGGTGTGAACGAGCAGTGCAAGCTGTTAATAGGGAGCACTCGATTCAGTGACACTTGGTTTGTGGGGCTTGAGAGGGTTGAGCAGCCTGGGGCAGTGGGAGGTGTCCCTGCCCATGGTGGGGGGTGGAATTAAACCATCTGTAGGGTCCCTTCCCACCCAAACCATCTGTAGGGTCCCTTCCCACCCAAACCATTCTGTAACTCTGTGATACCAAACAGGTATATTTGAAATGTGTTTTTAACAGGTGTATCTGGGCGTTTCATATGTTTCATTTCACTGCACTGCCTGTCAAATACAGCCAAAAAGTTTTTCAGCAGGCTTGGAAGGGGTGCAGGCAATTACTGCTTTTAATTAATAGCTGAATGGGTAAGACAGGTGGGATTTCTCTTGTGTAACTGGGGGAAAAAGAGATGTTGGCAAGTTGGTAGCTTTATGCAGCTGTAGCTGCCACACCTACAAAGACATTTTCTATGTATTTATGTTTAGAGTTTGCTCCCAGCTGGATGGGATTTAGGCATAGGATTGTTTATTTGTTTTATTTTTTTTTCGATTGGGTTGGAAAGGACCTCTGAGATCATCAAGTCCCACCCTTGGGCCAACTCCAGTCCCTTTACCAGATCCTGGCACTCAGTGCCACGGCCAAGCTCAGCTGAAAAACCTCCAGGGATGGGGAATCCACCCCCTCTCTGGGCAGCCCATTCCAATCCCTGAGCACTCTCTCTGCAAAGAAGTTTTTTCTGCTCTCCAACTTCAATTTCCCCTGTCAGAGCTTGAGCCCCCCGTGCCCCCTTGTCCTATTGCTGAGTGCCTGGGAGAAGCAGAATTTATTTATATTCCAGGGTAGGGAAGGCCTGGTGGTTGTACCCCCAGATGTTTGCTCTGGTAGGTCTGTGAGGCTATTTCAGTGTCCTGACCAGGGGCCCTCAGCTTTTGCTGGATTGTGTAGCTTTGAACACTTCAGTGCCTTTACATTTTTAGAATAAGGATGCAATTGGCAGGTTGGGTTTGGTTTAGTCACGTTCCCTTTAGTGCTGTTATTTTGTGCTCCCCAACTCCCATTTGACGTTGTTCAATCCAGCTGAACACTGTGCAGTGTTTCCCATCACCTGTGATTTACCATGGAATTTCTGTTCCCAGTGCACCTTGTTGTCCCTCCCTGTTCTGTTCTCCCTGAGCCCTCCCAGTGAGTTGGCACATCTGAAATGGGCATGAGCTGCTGTTGTCCAACCCCCTGTCAGCAGCCCAGGGGCTTTTCTTGGCACACAACTGGGGGATTGGGACACCAGTTCCCAGTTCAGGCCGTTTTACAAACATTTTTAAAATCCAGTTTCATTTCTTGTTTGCACAGTTCCTTGCTGTGATGGAGACCTCCCTTTCAGAGGAACAAATTGGAGATGGCATTGGAGGGCCTTTCGCTCCTTCACTGCACACACCTTAGACATTAAAATACTCATTTTTCCCTTCCAGGCAGCCCCTGAACTATCTGTGGTCATCTGTTACCATTTTTGTCTTTGTAACTCATTTCTCATTTTCCCCATAGCTGAGTGGTGAAATAATTTAACTTGAATGATCATTGTTATTATGAAAATGCTACTTTATTCTTGAGTTAAATCCAAATAAATGGTTTCCAACGCTTCATTACAGCTGATAAGCTCAGTATTGATTGTAGCAGAGACAGCAGCACAGAGTCAGTCACTGGGGCTGGACAGACCTCCAGGATCCCAGAGTCAGGAAATGCTGCTGCAGTGGAACAGGACTCTGACCTTTCCAGAGGGCACTTCTTCCCCTTCAGCCTCGTCCCACTTGGCTCTGACCTCAGACACCCTTTGGAAGTGGAGCTGCATGAGCGGGCCCTGAGCTTTAGGCTGAAATAAAAAAGAAAAATTCCAGGTTCCATGAGATTAGCTCAGTAACATTCCCAGTGATGGAAGTGAATAAATTCCTATTTAGTTTTTGGTATTTGGAGTTGTTGAACACGTTGTTAAAACGTGTTTTAAAAAGAAGAGAAATGCCAGTAAACATCCATTTTTGTTCAGATTTCCCAGTTAAGAATTAGTGGATTTTTTTTTCCCCCCTACTTATCAGAACAGATTTTATCAATGGCATTGGAAATGATTATTTTAATATTTCTTGTCAGCACGGTATTGTAATGACTGTGTACTGCCCCAGGATGCCTTTGTAATGATTTTAGCCTTCTGGAATTAGCTTGATGTACCATTAATGCATGAGAATTGCTTTTATTTCTGCTCATTGTGTATCCATAATTACCCCTCTTTCCCTGCTCTGCCTTTGGTTTTCTCTGCCCCGTTTCTGGGGGCCGTGCAGTTCTCTGGCATCGCCGAGAGCAAAGGTTTGGGTGTCCAGAGGATGAAATGGTACCATCAGTGAGTGGGGTGTGAAACAGAGGGGTTTGGGTCTGACTTTGATCAGGGCTGGGTCCAGCCAGGGAGGCTTTGCTGGGTGTGGGTGGGGGTGGCTGTGACACACAGAGTTCCCAATGGCAGGGACCCCCTGAATGTTGGGCAGGGGCTGTGGTGGCACTGTGAGTGGTGGCCCCCAGAGTGGTGGCACTGTGAGTGGTGGCCCCGAGAGGGGGCTGTGGTGGCACTGTGAGTGGTGGCCCCGAGAGGGGGCTGTGGTGGTGGCACTGAGGGGGCTGTGGTGGCACTGTGAGTGGTGGCCCCAGGAGTGGTGGCACTGAGGGGGCTGTGGTGGCCCTGTGAGGGGTGGCCCCGTGAGGGCGCTGTGGTGGCCCCGTGAGGGCGCTGTGGTNGCGGAGGGGGCTGTGGTGGCCCGGTGAGGGGGGTGTGGTGGCCCCGTGAGTGGTGGCCCCGTGAGGAGGCTGTGGTGGCCCTGAGGGGGCTGTGGTGGCCCCGTGAGGGGTGGCCCCATGAGGGGGCTGTGGTGGCCCTGAGGGGGCTGTAGTGGCCCCTCCTCAGCCCAGGCCCAGAGCTCTGGGGCTGTGCCACTCCCGCTGTTTTTGGCTGATTTATCTGCAAATTGAGTGTCCCAAGGAATGTGTCTGCTCTGTGTAAGAGACTTTGCCAGCAGAGTTTTATTTCCAAGTGCAAACAGTATTTCTGTCTCCCTCAGGGGAGGCTCCAGGTGCCCGTTCTGCATCGGGGAGGGAGGTGACAAGTGGCATCAGCCACAGTGTGGGAAGGGCTGGCACTGCCCTCAGCGTTCCTGGGTGGGTTTGCACTGGCCTCATGGGAAGTGGATCAATCTGGGGCCCATCCTGGCAGCTCTTTGGGCAGGAGGTGCCATTCTCTGGGGCACTGGATGTGGCCTGAGGGATTCTGGGCAGGGCAGAGCTGGGGACAAGCCTCTTCTGCCCTGGGAATTCCTGGGGTTTGGGGTCGGTGCTGCTGGGACCTCACGGTGTTACAGGGAGGGTCCTGTGTTGGTTGGTAGGAGAAATTACCCAGTATCTGAAATTGATGTAATACAGAAGGGCATGAAATGAGCTCCGCAAACTGAGCACTGCCTGGAGAAAGAGGAGTGTGGAGAAGCCTTCATCCCTTCATCCCTGGCCTGCAGAATGAAGCCAAACCCTTGGGTTTCTGACTGACTGAATTTCACTCTTCACACATCGGTGTTTCAGATGCTTTTCTGTTGTCCCTGAGGACTCGGGAGGTCTCTCTGTGTTCTCCCTGGTGCTTGGCAGCTGTCTGATGTTAAAGCTGTGCTGTTTGGTGGGACTCACACAGACTTCACCTTTTGGCTGATTTTTGTGAAAATCGCAGCAGCTTTGGGGACTTTCAGACTTTCACTGCTCCATTGGGGCTCTTCAGCCCCACACCCAGAGTCAGAGGCATGTGGAAGGAAGAAAAGAAAGATCTTCCAATGACACTTCTGCCTGTTTTTCTCATTGTTGGCATTAATGGTGGGATGAGGAGTCCAATGGATGGCATTTAAGAAGGGCTATAATTAGCACAGAGGAGTAATGCTAATAGACGTTCCAGGGAGGTTTGGTTTTTAGCTGCTGTAATTGTGTCTGTCATTGGGTAGGTGACTTGTACAAAACAGTCATCTCTGCAGAACTTTTCATGTGACTTTTAGATTTTTATGGGGGCAGTTTTATGACACTTCCTTTAAGTCTTAATTTGAAGTGTATGCAGTGAGCACAGCACTGAAACCTGGTAAAGTTTCTGAAGAGCACAATAAAGGCAAGACCTAATTCAACATTAAGGCTCCTTCACTGAAAGGAAAAAGGGTTGATACATCTCACCAAAATGGGGGAGAGTTAAAGTTTCCAGTACTGACGATTCAGAATTGGTCTAGTTTGTATCCTTTAGTACAGACTCTAATTGAAGTTGCAGGGCAGGAAACACTGTGGTTGGTTGGGGGTCAGTTGGGGTTTTTTGACAGACCTGAGAGGGAGAGGCAGAATGAGCCTCTCTGGTGGACTCATGTACGTTGTGTTTGAGAGAGGGAATGTTTTAAGCACATTCATGGCCAAACAAGTAGGAATTGTTTTCCATTGTCAACAGAAACAGAAGTGAAAAATTCAGGAAGGAAAAGAAGCTTGGAAATTTCTGTGTTGTTTCAGATCTCTGCCTTTTCTCCAGCTGCTATTTTGTAAACTTGGAGGTTCTTCTTGGATGTGTTCTGCCTCACCTGCTTGTCCATCCAGTGCCATGACTAGAATGTGGATCTGGTTTTTGTCCCACCATGCTCACCTGTCCTGCCTGTGTGTGTGTCACTCTGCTCTGTGCTGCTGCTGCTGCAGATGAGGGTTTAGTTCTTTGTGCTGGTTTGGACCTGCCTTGCCTTGCCTTGTGTTTGCAGAGCCTTTTTCTCAGTGCAGAAAACAGGAGAAGCAGAACAGAACTGAGTCATAAATAAATGTTGCCAGGCTGCAGTTTTGGCAGAGCTGGGACAGAAGCAGAAAAGAGAAGTGACGATTTCTACAGTTCTTTTTGAGCCAAGTGACCTGAACAGCAAACTGCTGGCAGGGGAGTAACAGGGACCAGCACAGGGAGCTGCCAGCAGGGCTCAGCCAGGGATGGAAAAATAAATAAAATTAAATACCACCTGGGGGTAGCTCTTAGCCCCAGGACTCTTTAGCAAGTACAAAAGCAGGGCTGCTATTGGTATCAGCTGCAAGAGAACTGACCACGAGGTCAGGTAAGGGCCACAAAGGGCATGGGCAGAGCATGAGCTGCCCAGAGTGCCAGCTCACATTTGCTTTATTGCAGCACCAACTTTTTCCTCCTTTGCATCTGTGTTATCTCCCACCTGTGGCTAGTTTTGGGGGATGTTGGTCCTTGCCAGCAGGTCTTTGTCACTCTTCCTCCTCTGTGCTCTGTTGTTATGTGTCTGTATGGTTTGATTACTTAATCTAAGATTTTTTTTCCTCATTTTTAATTGACAAATCTCAAAGCCTGTTCACAGCTCCTCTGCTGCCTCACACCACGTTTGTGCAGCTCCTCCAGCAAGGTCTCACATGCAGAGGGCACTGTGAGACATGTCTGAAGCTCATTTCTTTAATTATCCTCAGTACATCTTCACCTTGGTCACGGGTTTTAACTGTCCTTTGTGGATCTCACTCTAAATTTGGTAGCACAAAATGACTTTGTTGCTGACACTGATGCAGGGCTGACACTGAGGTGTGTTGTCTGAAGGCAGACACAGGAAAATGCCCTTTCTGTAACTTTAATCTGCTCTGGGTGTGTTTAGGAACATTGATTAAAGAGAAGATCCTGCTCTTCCCCCTTATAATAAAGAATTCCTTTTGTCTGAGCTATCAAACATCTAAAAGTGGTGTAATAAACATAATCCTTTTGTAGCCTCCTCTGTTGTGTAACCAACACATTTGCAACATCAAAGTTGTTATTAGCATAGCTGGTTCCTCAAAAGCCACTTTCCAAAGGCCTTGCAAGTGGTTCCCTTGCAGCTAATCCTGGTGCAAATGCAAATCCCATGGAGTTGTTCTGTTTGCTGCTCTGGGGTTGGCATTGTGTGTTTGGCTTTGAAAGCCTCCTGGGCTGTGGGTGGTGTGTGCAGGAGGAAGTGTTGGCATTCCCCTCCGGAATTCCTGCACCAGAGAACTCCAGCACTGCTTGTCTTTCCTTCCTCATTCCCCATAAAGTAGGGATTCTTTAGTTATATGTAATTTAAGTTTGAGGTTTGATCTCATGAGGTTACCCCTGTTGTAAGTCCCTGGTGTTGCAGAGGGCAACTTTTGCTCTTTAAAGCTGAAACTTGTGCCTTTTCCCTCTTAAAAGAAAGCATTTCATCAGTCCTGCCATGTGATTTTCATCAAAAGTCAATGTAAAGTGAAATTTTTTTTTTTCCTGTAAACTGCTCCTTTTATTCCAGTTTCTAGAGAGGGTGAGATCAGCCTGGTTTTGTTGGCCAGTCACAGAATCACAAACTATTCTGAGTTGGGAGGGACCCACAGGATCATTGAGTCCAACTCTTTAAGTCAAAGGCCCACACAGGGGATTGAACCCATGACCTTGGGATTATTACAGCCAAGTTTTAACCAACTGAGCCAATCTCAGGGTATACCGAGTTGCTCAACGAGCACCTTGGTTTGCTGCCAGTCCTTAAGGCTGGGCAGCCCCACCCTGGCAGGGTGGGTATTTGGGGTGCTGACTGAGGGATACAAACTGTATGTGGGTGCAGGTTGGGGCTGGGGTAGCTGTGGGCACTGGGCTTCCCAGATGTTTTGCTGGGGATAAAAGTGTCCCTTGAATATATGGAAGCTTTTTGTCATGTTTTTGCATGGTTGCTTTGCTGCTGCCCAGTGTTTGGGGCAGCACAGTCTCCAGGGTGCTCTGTGTGCTGAGCTCTTTCCTCGTTTCTGGAGCTGTGTGTGCCCATGGCCAGGGCAGCAGGGCAGGCTCTGCTGTGTTGTGGGAAACAGAATCCAGGGTAACAGTGCCTTGGGCAGCTCAGGAGATGGGTCTGAGAGTGCTGAGCTGCCTTAGAACAGCCTCTCCTTGTCCTGGTTATTCCACTAAAACTGCTTTTCCAGGGGGCCAGTCTCCCTGTGGTCCACGTGGACTCATTTTAGAGTGCAAAGCTGCATTTTGGGTAGGAGCTAAGAGGGACATTTACTGGGAGATGGGTGAGACTGTGGGGGCTGCCTCGGGTGGGACAGTTACCCTGACTGTGAGCTGTGAGACTGGGCCTTACCTGGATGTACTGAGGGATTAGGGAAAGTGGGGACTCCATCATGCTTGGACTCGGATTAGGGAAAGTGGGGACTCCATCATGCTTGGACTCAGTGTTAGGGAGCATTTCCAGCCTTAGGGACGGTGGTACCTGATGAGTGCCCTGACAGGTCTGCACGTGTGACTCCACTTCATTATCCACTGATGACTGGTCCCTACTGTGATGTAGCCAAGTAGTTTGCTGGTGCTGGTTTTATTTGATTTTTCTCTTGATTTTTTTTTTATTTTTGGCTGCTGATTTGTAGCCCTTGACTGACTTTTCCTTTAACTTCCAAAACTTGGAATTAGATTTTTTTGGTGCAGTCTTAACACAGGTAGAAACAGAGGGCAGGTGTTTTGGAGCATGTTTGTCATCTGTGTCAAGTGCATTTCCTCAGGCACTCTGTGCAATGCTGGTTTGTCACCTGTGGGAGCTTTAATTCAGGGTAAAGAATTATTATAAAGCTAAGACTACAATGTGAATGATTTTGTTAATAAATCTGGGGGGGTTATTGCAGCATGAAGCACCCAGGGTCCTGCTGGGTCAGGCACCCTCTGCAGTCTCTCACCTTTGAAAAGGCTGACAGTGGCTTTCAGAGTCAGAAAAGCCCCATTGTAAATGCAGGCCAAGGTTTGTTTTTCTTCGAGTTCTCTTAATGAAGGCACGTTATTGGCAGATGCTGAAGAAATATTTTTTTCCATAGAAAATTGGATTTTGGGCATAAAACTTGTTAATGTTAATAAAGAGACAGGTCATTACTGGTTTGGAGTCAGAGCTGCAGACTCTCTGAGATGGGAGTGCAGGTGGTGCTGGTGCTGTGTGAGCAGAGCAAGCCCTGCTGGGCAGAGTAAATCACGGGCTGGGCACGGGCACCACGTGCTGCCCCATCATTCATGCCCCCCGATGGCTGCTGAGCCTGCCCGTGCTTGGGGAGAGTAATTTACAGCCTCCAGCAAAGGTGTGTTTAGATCTGAGCTGTGCAATAGTGTAACTAATGAGAAATATAGGAAATTTATGGCACTGGCTGATTGATTGGCTGAGGACCTAGACATTAATTGAAATCTGAGGACTCCCAGCTGTCTTTCAGTTAAAAAAATGGGGGGAAATAGAGCAGTCTGTTTGGAAAGCAAAACTATTGCTTTGTAGTGTTTTAAGTTGGTTCAAACTTGGTTTTTTTAATGCCAAGGTCATGGGTTCAATCCCCTGTGTGGGCCATTGACTTAAGGGCTGGGCTCCATGATCCTTGTGGGTCCCTTCCAACTCAGAATAGTCTGGGATTCTGGGATTGTTTCACTGATTAACTTTTGTGTTCATGGAGAATGTGGTTGGAGGGAAAGTGGGAGGTGTCAGGAGTTGCACCCATGGCAGTGTCAATGAGCTCCTTGATTTTACAACCTCAGTGTGATTTCTGCTGTCTTTCCCTGGCATTTTGGCCCCAGTTCCTGAGGAACCTGTGCTGGTCTCCCCCTTCCCTGTCTGTCAGAGGCCTCTGTTGTGTGCAGGTGAGCTGGGTAAGTCCTTCCCATCCACCTCTGCTGACACTGCTGGGGAGAGGCTGAGGGAGCTGGGGGTGTTTGTGCTGGAGAAGAGGAGGCTGAGAGGTGACCTCAGCACTGTCTGGAACTGCCTGAAGGGAAGTTGTGGCCAGGTGGGGGTTGGTCTCTTCTCCCAGGCACTCAGCAATAGGACAAGGGGGCACGGGGGGCTCAAGCTCTGCCAGGGGAAATTGAAGTTGGAGAGCAGAAAAAACTTCTTTGCAGAGAGAGTGCTCAGGGATTGGAATGGGCTGCCCAGAGAGGGGGTGGATTCCCCATCCCTGCAGGTTTTTCAGCTGAGCTTGGCCGTGGCACTGAGTGCCATGATCTGGTAAAGGGACTGGAGTTGGCCCAAGGGTTGGACTTGATGTTCTCGGAGGTCTTTTCCAACCCAATCCATTCTGTGATTCTATTCTATGACTGGCCATCCCCACAGAGCACACACAGCTCCCTCTTCTTCTGGAAAGGCACCATTCTTGTTGAAGCTCAGTCTTGTGAAAATGTCTAAATTTTCCCATTAGGTGCTTAAAAAGTAATAAAAGTAAAGCCATTAGCCTTCACTCGTCAGGTCTGTATCAAGAGAAATCTTCTCGGGCGCAATAAATCTGATCGAGTGTTCGACATTTATATCATTCGACTTCATTCTCTGCAAATGGACCTTTGAAGGTAAATTGCATTAAGTAGGGCAGTTTAAATTTTTAATACAATCTTATTGTAACTGTTAGCAAATGATTAAAGTGCAGAGAGGGGGGTTCTGTGTTTTGGGAGATTTATGGGCAGTGCTGTGTGTGATGCTCCTGCTCTGCTGGGAGCTGTTTGTGGCAGGGGATGGCAGGACCCTCAGCCCAAAGGGTGCAGCCCTGGGTGGGACAGGAAAGGCTTCCTGTCACTGCTGCCTTTGTGGAGGGCATTTTTGGAGTGGCATTTTTTGCACCTGCAGGTGGAGCAGAGCTGTTTGGAACACAAAGTTTATCTTTCTAGCAGGTATTTGTGTGCCTGAGAGAGGTGGGTGTGGATGGCTCAGTGCACACCGAGCTCACGTTCTTGATTTATTCTCATTTGTTTTTCTTTAAATCACCAGAACATTCTACATGTTGATTTTGGTGGTGAACAGCCTGTCTGAGTTGTACTTCAGGAGCTGTGACGTGTTTGTGCACCTTTTGGGTGTTGCTGTGGTAAAGCTGATTTAGGACTTGATCCATCCTAATGGAAAGAACAGAATTCCTGAGGCAAATCCACCTGCAGGATCTTTACCTGTGTTTGTCTCAGTGTTTGCCTGGTAAATCCTTGAGCCATGTTCTGCTTGCAGCAAAGTTTAGGTAGGGGAGAAAACATAGATTTGTTTTTTAAATTTCTTCAGATGCTTTCCAGTAAATTTATTGGCATATTTTGCTTCCCTGGTCTTGGGAGACAGTGATTTGCATCAGTGTTGGGAATAAGTGATGTGCAGTGTTAATCACAGGTACCTGTGGAGCAAAAAAATGTATGTTGGCATTGATTAAAGGTATTTAATAGGGAGTCTTATTTATAGCTGTATTTTCATACCTCGCAGAACAAGAAAAGTTGTTATTTCACAGAGCCAGAGCTGAAATGGGTATTTCCTGAAGGATCACAAAGAATCATTTTTAAGGAGAATTGTGTTAAAGTCTTTTGGAAATGTGAACACTGAGCTGGCCCATCGTGGCTGAACTTGGTTATGAGCTGTGGAGATCACAGAGCAGTATTTTTTGGTATAAAATTCATGTGTTCTTACACAATTCTTATTTACTTGTGTTGCGAAATGGCCTCATGCTTTGTGGAAATGATCTCTTTGTGGGGAGTTGGAGGTTGGGTTGAGGTGCATACTTGGGTGTCCTGGCAATGCTTTTCATTCCAAAATCCCCACGACTGCCCCATCCTGAAGGGACTGTTTGTTCCGGTCCCTCTGGAGTCGGAGCAATCCCAGAGTCACTTCAGTTCCGGCCAGTTAATGGCCCTGCGGAGTCGTGGGGCAAAATGGAGAGAAATGTCCTTTAAAACAGTGACATTGAGGGCACTCGGGTAAGAATTGGCTCCTGTATGAAAATGTCTTCTCATTTTGGGAGCAACTTTGACGCTCGTGCTGGATTAGTATCACATCCACTTTGTGTGCTTATACTTTGTGGCAATTTGGGCTTTAGTTCCAGCCAGGCCTCAATTAATCCCCTCTGTGGCCATTGACTTAAGAGTTGGACTCCATGATCCTTGTGGGTCCCTTCCAACTCAGAACAGTCTGTGAATCCAGCAGGCCCAGGGGGTGGGACAGAGATCAGAAGGGACAAGCACCACCTCACTTAGGCACCAAAGAGGGATTTCATGTCATCTGACATCATAAAGAAGTATAAAAAGAGAGGGAGGTGGCGCCTCTGTCCCTTTTGCTCTTTGCCTCAGTCCTGAGGCCGCCCTGCCCAGCCCTGCCCTGCCCTGCCCAGGCCTTGCTGCCATCCCTGCTCTGTTATCCAGGGATGGAACATTTGCTGGTCATTTTTCTCCTCTCTTGCTGGGAGGTGTCTCTGGAAGATTTTCTGAGAAGTTTCATAGAGTTTGAGTAGTTGGAGTCTGTATTATTTGGTTGGGTGCCTTGGTAGTTGTTGTTAGTTTTTTCTCACATTTGCATATGTATGTATTATATCACATTCTGTTTTTAATTGCCTTTCTTTTGTATAATATAAGAAGCTATATATATGTATTATATAATATTCTCTTTTTAATTGCCTTTTCTTTTGTCTAATATAAGAAGCTTCGGGTTTTGGTTTTTTCCCTTGGCTGAGGGACACACGACCCTTTCTCTCTGTGCTGGGCATTGGCATTTTGGCACTCAGTCTCACCCACAGCTTTGTATTACAGTGGATACCACAAGGAGGACAGTGTTTCAGATGGAGTCTCTTCCCTCAGTGCATATAGCACAACTATTTTTGATTTTTCCCCTTTGTCCTGTCAGCCTTGCTGTGCCTTTGTTCCCCTGCCCTCTGGAGTTCTGTCCTTGCAGCCTGTCCCAGGAGGGACCTGCACGCTCCATTCCCCCCCGATGGTGGGTGTGCAGTGGGGCAGAGGGTTATCCCCCCACAGGCTGCTGCAGAGCCTGGAGTGTCTGTGTCAGTGGGAGCAGTGACTCACCTGCCCAGGTGTGGGTTTGCATCCCACTGTTCCTGCAGGGAAAGCAGCTGGGGGGATTCCCCCTGAGTTAGCCCAACATCAGCTGGAACTGCTGTATCCAAACCCCAGCAATGAAGTGTGCTCTGTTACCTGTGGGGCCATACCAAGCTCTCCTTTCAAACACAGAAATATAAAAGTTATTTAGCCTAAAAAACAAATAGAATTTGAAGTAACAGGCAGAACAGCCTTAATGGTGGCTGCTGCCAGGGATGTTCCCTTGTGGAAGTGTTTGTGGTCAGTGCTTGCTCTGGTGGTTATAAAATTGGGACTTCACCTGTAATGTCGAATTGGGGAATAAATCTATTTTTATTCAATGCTTACCTGTACTGCAAACATGGAATGTTCAGCTGGAACAGACTTTCCAGGTAATAAGGTGCTGTTTGTCAGGCAGAGTGATCTGTGAGCAGCGGGAGAGTTGGTTTAAGGTGAAGGCTGATCTTTGTGTAACTTCCAGTTTTGGGTTGTTTGGTTGTGTTTTTTTTTTGTTTCCTCCAGTATTTAACACAGGTATTTGTGAGTGTTTATCCATCCTGCTGTTTTCCAGGCAGCCATGAGCATTCCAGCTTCAGCTGAAAGGGGTTCTGTCTGTCACTAAGTGGGGGAGGATTCACCACATTCCCCTCTTTGGCAGCACTGGCAGGTTCTGGCTCACCCCAGTGTTTGCTCAGACTTGGGCCCACAGTGGAGAGAAATGGTCTTACACAGGTTTTTATGAGAAACCAATTTTGATTTAAATTAGTGGTAATTGGAGAAGGGTTTGCATCTCCTAAATATGCAACAGCTGATAACTGAGAAGAGAAATATCACCAGATGTTACGGATATTGTGTGCCTGGAGTCTTCCCTTTTAGTATTTCTTGCATTCCTTGGTCAGAAAAATAACGTGAGGAGCACAGGGCGAGTGGTTTGAGTGACAGAGAGAGATGCAAGTGGGAAGGTCAGTGCAGTTTTGGTGTGCCAGGTCAGGCATGGCAGAAGAGCCACTCAAGCCAAGGGCTTTCTCTCCCACCTTGGACATTTTATTCCTCACACAGACCAGGAATTCCACATGCTTTGGATTATCAAGGCCTTAAAGCAAAATACAGCTCCTGGTCCCTCTGGCTTGTGGAATTCAGTTTAAATGTACAAGAAATAGACATCAGTCTTCCCCAAAGACCAAATATTTACTAAATACCAGTTCTTGTTTACAGCTCTAAGTGTCTGTGGCATTTCTCTGTTTATTTACAGAAGAGTTCTTGACTTGGCTTGTAAATTTTGTTTAGCTTTTCTTGTTAGAGAAAGATGGCTTACAGTGGAAACCTGCCTCAAATTGATAGCTTAATTGGTATGTAAAAGCACAGAGAATGCAATTGATTTTTAAAAATAGTTGAAATTCATGTTGCTACCTTGATTATTTTTGCTATCTGCCAGAGTGTGTCACTGTTCTTTTGTCCTAGGAACATTTCTTAGCAAGTATTAAATGGAAACATTTAATTCAGAAGTGGAATTGGGGTAAGAGAGAACAGAAAAGCTTTGGGGCAAAACTATTTCTGCTTTCCTGCACTTTTTTATTCACTTTATAGAACAACATTTAATTTCGTTGTGTGACTGGTCTGCACTGACACTTGTTACAGGCCATGAATTGTAGAATCACAGAATTGTTTTGGTTGGAAAAGCCCTCTGGGATCATCAGTCCCAACCCTTAACCCAGCACAGCCGAGCCCAGCACTCACCCCTGGCCCCAAAGGCAACATCCCTGTGTTTTCCCAACACTTCATGGATGGTGGCAAACAATAAAGGGGGAGTGAGAGCTGGAGAGGGACTTGGGACAAGGGATGGAGGGACAGGCTACACGGAAAGGCTTCCCACTGCCAGAGGGCAGTGCTAGGTGGGATATTGGGAAGGAATTGCTGTCTGGGAGGGTGGGCAGGCCCTGCCACAGGGTGGGCAGAGCAGCTGTGGCTGCCCCTGGATCCCTGGGAGTGTCCCAGCCGGGCTGGACAGGGCTTGGAGCAGCCTGGTACTCCAGTTGTGTTCAGGCTGTGTGTTAGGTCAGTGAGTTCAGGTTGCCTTGGGCTGCCTTTGCCTGTGCCCTCGCAGAGGGATAACTGGGTCAGACTGTGCTGTGGGTGTTCATGTGATGCTGCAAACCCCCCGTGTGCTGATGGAGGGAAGAATTAAATGTTTCCCTTGACTAATCACCTCTCCCATGTGAGAGCAGGAGGGCCTGCAGACAAGGGGGTTTTCATTCATGTGTGGTTTTAATCCAGTTTTGGTCTTAATTTTGGGCTTTACCGCATATGATGAAGACAAACCCACGTGCATGTGTTCAGATTTGACCTTTGGTTTGCTCTCTGCATTTGCTAATGTGTTTTAAAATATTTTAATATATGGCTTCCCAGGCTCCAGATCAATAACCCAATGGGTCTGAAATGACAGAGTGCTACGATATTCCTCTGTAATTTAAATGTGATTAGCTGATGAAGGTTATGATCAATATGCCAGGGAAGATAAATTAATTGATATCATCCTTTCAGGATGATAAGAGGCCTATTGGAGGTGGGATGTAACTAATGAAGCTGCTTCTTCATATATATGAGCCATTTTTTATACAATGTATTCTCACTAAATCATGGTTATGCCATCATTCATTTACATGAAAAACATAAGCCATGGACCAGTTTGGTATTAAAATTGCATTTGTTTGAGAAGAAACTGTGCTTACACATCTCTGCCCGTGTTATAATGTAGTGAGGAAAAATAACCTTGGAATTTACGTAATTGTCTTCATGAACAAGACAGACTGACTGCTCTTGGCTCAGCTACACCAAGTTTCTGGGTGACTTTTTAAGGAGATGCCAGTAATTGTCACTGGTTTTGGTGGAGGCTCAGTTCTTTTTTTCCTTTCATTTTGAGTGTGCTAAGCCATGTATAGAGAAGTTAATGACTGATCCCTGCATCTGTGTGATAAATGCTGCTTTTCCTTACATGCTGAAGCAAAGTCCTTAATAAATTGCAAAACAAATTAGGCATTTTCCCTGCTCTGCTGCAGAACAAAAGCTCCAACTAGAGATGATTATGATATTGCTCCTGTCCATAAGGCCTTTGGCTGGGCTGTGGTGGCACCACCAGCTGGGTTTGGTGTGCCAGGGACAGTTTGTGGAGCAGCTTTGGCAGTGGGAGCCCCGTGTGTGTGCCCTGTGTGTGTGTTTGTGTGTGCCCTGCTCCCCGTGTGTGTGTGTGTGTGCCCTGCTCCCCACGTGTGCTGTGCCTCACCTGCCTGATGTTTTGTTTCCTTGCAGTTGCTCAGAAGATCGTTTCAACCAAGAAGAAGCAGCAGCTCTCGATCGGCCCCTGCAAGTCCCTGCCCAACTCCCCGAGCCACTCGTCGGTGTGTTCTGCACCGGTGTCTGCCGTGCACATCAGCCAGGTACGGGCTGGGACGGGGGCTTGGGAGAGGAGCTGCTCACCTGCTTTTCAGCTCATGTGTTTAATGCCGTTTCAAGTGCTCTTTTTGCTGTCTGGGAGGTAGTTGCCTTTTTTTTAATGCGTAGTTTGAAGCGATATTTTAATTCTTTTTTTAAACTGGCTGAACTTTGTTTCAAGAAACAAAAGACGAAACCAAACCAGTTTGGCTTTCAGGCCATCTTTGATTGCCCATTTGGTGCCAGCAGCCTGCAGGGCTGAGCAGACCCGGTGCTGCAGTAGCAGATTTGCTGTGCTGTGTTTGAACATCCCCTCCTGTGTCCCTCAGCTGTTGCTGAGCTGGGATATCCGAGTGGGCAGCGTGCTGGAACTGTCCATGTGTGCTGACACCTTGGTGGCACTGTCACTAACCTGGCTAAGCCCAGTATGTTCTGACTTGCACAGTGTTTGCCCCCGTGTGTTGCACTGCCCGTGTTCCCCATGGGATACACTCCTCAGTGTCTTTGTCCTCTGGTGTCAAGTGACAATCTCTGTGCACACCCACAGCTGGGGGGGATGTGAACTGGATGGTGCAGATACCCCCAGCCCTCCTGCTGTGGTTCTCAGTCTGAACTCAGTAAATCCCAGTGTCTCCCAAGGTTCTGGTGCAGCTTCGAGCTGCCCACAGCAGGTTTTGTTTTACCTTTCAGCCCCACTGAGGGAGCTTTTTGGCAAAGAGCAGTAACTTTTCCACTGGGGTGTGGCCCTGAGGATGCAGCTGCAGTTTGTTCTGAGAGCTGCTTGCTCTGAGTTCCTCTGCCTCAGGCTGGTACCAAGCTCAGACTGGGGCTGGCTTTTGCTGGTGAGCCAGAAGAGAGTGCTGGAGTTCTGGAGTTCAGAGTCCCCTCTCTAAAGCAGGGGCTGAGGCTCTCCAGAAGAAGCCTGGAACCTTCTGGGGAAGTGCAGGTTCCCATAAGGGAGAGAGTCTCTGCTTTCTTGCCATGTGTGATGCTGGCCAGGTGTCCTCAGCTGCTGTCTCTGACCACTTCATGGCCACAGGGCCTGGGACTCACCTTCTCTAAGGAATGCTTTTCTTGTTAAAGAAGCCTTTCTTGATGAAGAACAGGGAATATCCAGTGCTCACCAGTTTCCTACCCAAGTCTAGTTTGAAAGTCAGCACCAAACTCCAAATTCTACATGAGAGCTTCACCTGCACAACAAACTGCTTGGCCAGGGATAGGACTGGGAAAACCAAGGCAAGGTTGCCTTTGTGATAAGGTTCCCTAAATCCTGTTTCAGTAAAAATGGAGTAAAGTTCTTTACTGCTGTCACAATTACCTAACAGGGCAATTGCATCACCAGGCAAAGAAGTCTGTCTTCTGAGGCTGATGTCATGCCTAAAAGTAGAGGCCACAAATCTGTTTCATGTCTTCTCTCCTTTGTGCTACACTTCAAGGCAGTATGACCTTGTTTAAGGAAAGGAAGCTGAATCCTTACCCAAGGCTTAAAAGAGCTTTGCAAGTGCAATTCCAAGTTTAAGATGATCTGGGGCAAGATTTGCCATCTCTGATCTTGGCTGGAAGACTGGCTGGTGTCTTGCCCTTTAGAACATCTCTTTTGGTGCAATGCTGCCCCTCTGAAGGCTCCTCCATGGATCAAACCCCTTCCTGCTGCAGTGCCCTGCACTTGGGTTCTCCTGGGGCGAGGGCCTTCACAGCCCCTCAGGTGAAGGCAGGGACTGTTCCTTCTCTGGTTGGATCATCCTGGGCATCCAACTCCTGCAGTCAAAGGCACAGGCTTTAGAGAAAGGAAAAACAGTAATGCCAAGTGTCACCTTACCCAGGCTAGTCCTCAGCACACCTTGGGGGAAATGCTGAGGTTCAATACCAACCAGGGCTTAGTTTGGACAGGACTCAGAGCAACCTGGGCTGGAATGGGGTGAGCTTTAAGGTCCTTCTAACCCAAACCATTCTGTGACTCTGTGAAAGACTTGTTTTTGTATTTGGATGCCCCTCTGTAGTGAACACCTGAGCCACATCCCCCTCCAGGAAATGCTCTCAGGTGTGTCTACACTTCCATATTTCCAGGCACCTGTTTCACAGAATAAGATGCTTCCTATTCCAAAGGCACCATCCACTTGTCGTTGTAGTAGATGCTGCATTGTTTTCCTTCTGGCCTTCGTTTCTGACACACACGTGTCAGTCACAGTGAGGGTTTTATTGGAAACCCTTGATCCCAGGGGCAGCAGCCCTTGGGGCACCTGCCTCAGGCCCATCTGTTGGCTCTCAGGGCAGCACAGAATGCCTGCAAACAGTTCTAGTGTCAAATCCAGGGGTTGTCATTCCTGGTAGAGAGAACTGTTGTGTACTCTGTCACCGAGAAGGTTCGTTTACAGATCATTTACAAACATCAATTACATCCTGCTGGGAAACAGTGGATCTGTCTGATGCAGTAAGTGCTGCAGTCACAGCTCACCAGCTGACTTCTTGGAACACTTCAGCAGGTAGACTGAGTTTTTTGGGGAGGAAGAAGTGTTGTTTAGTGGACTGAAGGCCTCTTACTGGCCTCAGGGCATCTTAGGGTAGGTCTTAAACTGACTTTTTGCACCCTGAGGGAGCACAAACCACTCACATGTGTACCTGTGTGCCCCCATCTCTGCCCCACCTTTCAGTGCCCACACCTGCTGCCTCTGCCAGTTCTTCTAGACATGATATGCTTGTAGACCATGATGGACCTTAGTACAGAGGAGCAGGAGTTCCCTTTCCCATCACAAATCCCCACAGGAGTTCCTTTTCCCCAGCTCAGCCAGGCACTGGGGGAGTTGTCCTTCCCACCTGATGTATCAGGAAGGTGTTTTTAAGATACTCAATTATAAGAGTAGTGTCCATATCCCAGAGTTCCACAGGGCTCTTTTCCCTGCCCAGCCCCTGGAAGCTGCTCGGGTGGGCACCACCTTTGGTCCTCAGGGCCTGGATAACGTGGTGGAGTTACAGGAGCTGGGCCTGGGTTTCAGTTTACACTGGTCTAAAACATGTGGGGAATCCCTTGGCATGACACCAGTAGTTGCTGTTTGTGTGAAAGATCCCAGGCCCCTCTCTGGACAAACTGATGCTGTGGAGATGCCAGTGAGGAGCCCCCAGCACTGTGAGGTTACTTGAGAACCACAGTCTTGAATGTAAAACTGGAAAGATTGTTCACCAGTGGAAATAATTCCTTGAAATGTGCAGTCTGCATGTGTTTTCACACTTGTTGGCTTTCCTGGAGCTCAGCTCTGCTGTGAGAGGAGATGCAGATCCAGAGGGTCCCCCCTGAGCCTCCTTTGCTCCAGCTGAGCCCCCCCAGCTCCCCCAGCTGCTCCAGCCCCTTCCCAGCTCCGCTCCCTGCCCTGCAGGCACTCCAGCCCCTCAGTGTCCATACATGTGGATTACAGTGGCAGGAATTGTTCCTCTCTCCCAGATTTGCATCATTCCTGGGAAGGACGTGGAGCTGAACGTGCCCTGCACTGTGCTGGGCCCAGGTGTGGTTTGCTCTCTCCCTGCTGCCTGTGGCAGAGCTGTGGAGATGCTTTATTGCTGCCTGCACTCTGTCTCCATCCAGTTTTTACTGCAGCATGATTGTCTGAATATGTAAATTAAAGTACCAAAAGCAAAGTGCAGTCAGCTTGATCATCCATTGTTTTATTGTACATGAGACCTGATTATGGGTGAGCACTAAATAGTAGGGTACAATTATCTTATTTATAGCAGGGGCCATTTGGGATGAAATGTTCTGTTGCAATATTTTGGGCACTGACTAGAGAAGAGACTGCATTGCTTAATTAGCTGTTCCTTCTGCCTTTTCATGGAGCTGCAAACTGGAAACTAAAAGAGGAATGTTAGTATCTTTAACAGCATTGCCACATACATCACAATCCTCTTGGATTTACAGGGGTATTTATAAGTAATCTAATATTTATTTAAAACAAGCTTTCATAAAACAAGTTCTCCATCAGGGAAATAGGCACTTAGAGTAGAAATATATTAATTTTAGTCTAAAACGTAAGACTTCTGTATCACCCTTCTCATCTCCAGCATGTCCAGTGGTTTGAGAACAAGGGAAGGCAAACATGGGATAATTCAGGTCCCTTGTTCCCAGGTTGTCCTGCTGGTCTGTCCAGCGTTACCATTCTCTGTTAGGACACTAAAATGATCACTCCAGCTGTTTCATCTGCTTTGGTTTGTGCACTTGGGCCATCTCCAAGTTCTGCTGCTGCTTTCTCTGGCACTTGGGAATGTTGTAGGAAATCCCTCTGCAGACCCTGTGCTGCTTTCAGTGCCCTCCCCTCTGGCTCCCTGACAGCCACACTTCTTTCTCCAGTGCAGTCAGAATGAGGGGAAAATGAAATTTTAATGTCCTTTATCGTGTGCATAGATTGATTTAAAGTGGAGAAAGGAGAACTTTGTCCATTTTCCATCGAAAAGCTGTTTGCAGTTTTGTCAGTCTGGTTTTGTCACACAGAGATGAGCTGAGGACCTTGTTACTTCCAGAGCATCAGTGACTTCCAGAAGGTGTTCCTGGATTTCCATCTGCTCTGGTTGGCCCTTTAGCCCAAACATGAGCTGCTTCTCTGGTGCCCCTTCCTCCTTATTCTTTGCTCCTTGAATTTAAAAAAGGGCAGTTTGGAAAGCTGGAAGAATCAGAAGAGGATCTGAGACATTAAAGGAGACTTTACTGGGTGGTGTAAGGGATTGTGTCCTGCCTGGTTCTGCTGCAGAGGTACCACCTGGACTGCTTGGAATTCCAGATCCTGGTCTGTGCACTGACCCCCAGGGAGCGTGGGAGAATTCCCATCAGCATCCATCTCCTCAGCCCTTTGGAAATAGCCCCTCACTGTCTTTCCTCACTTCTTCTGGGAACCTTGGCTGCTCTAAAGGTGTTCTTGCCCCATTTGTGTGCCTTCCAGACCTTTATTTCCCCCCAAAAGTCCATGTTGTGCAGCCCCTTCAGCCACTGCTGCTCCTCCCCTGGGCAGAATTCCCCTCCTGCCCCAGACCCCTCTCAGCACATCCAGTGTGTCCTCAGGGGGTGTGATGGGATCTGAGAGGGAAAACTGGCCCTTTGTCCTTCCTCACTGCTTCCACTTTCAGTATTCATGTTATGTGTAACAATCTTTTTGTTTTAAACTTCAGACTTTGCTCTGAATCACCTTTTGGTCCTTTCCATTCTGCCCAGTTTGCTCACCATCCTGCTCTTAGTAATTCCTTACCTCAAGTCCTTGATTGTTTGATAGGCTCAGTGCTTTGTTTCTTTCAGGACTGTGATGTAATGTTGCATTTTCTGCTGGTTTGCATAAATTGGAATATCTTCCTTTTGAAGTTTTGTATCTCTTTACCAGTGACTTCAGCAAATCCTGTGGAGTTGGACTTGATGATCCTTGTGGGTCCCTTCCAGCTCAGGAGATTCTGTGATTCTTTACATATGTTGGGAACTGCCTAATCCCATATAGTCATTTTACTGAATTATTTTCATTTTCTGGGTGAGCTCTCTGATGTCCCCAGACTAGGATTAACTCCAGTTATGCAGCTCCATGGCACTGTGTATTTTCTCTTAGGTTAGAGTCGGAATTCAGTTTAGTAATTTTGAAGTAGAAAACCAGATTTTCCAGATATTCCCCCATGTTTTGCCTACTCGTAGAGTAGGAAACAAATGAACCTGGTGATACCCAGTGAAGGTTCTACCATGTAGAATGAAATGTGCTGCTGTGTTAACAGAGCTATCTAAATATTCCAAAAGTAAGGGCAGGGAAGGTCCTGAAAGGCTTGGAATACAAATGTGTGTAGGGATTTGTGGACAGGAGGCAGCAGGGCAGCCCTGGCTGCTCCCGTGTAAATCAGGAGTAAATAAGCAACTGCTGTGGATTGTAATCTCTTGAGAGCAGCGTGTCACTGTTTAAAACTCCCTTTAATCCTTGCAGACCAGTAATGGAGGAGGGAGTTTAAGTGATTATTCCTCCTCTGTCCCATCAACTCCAAGCACCAGCCAGAAGGAGCTGCGGATCGATGTCCCTCCCACTGCCAACACTCCAACTCCGGTGCGCAAACAGTCCAAGCGCCGATCCAACCTCTTCACGGTGAGTGAGCCAGGGGAGGCACTGCTGGGCCCTGCCTGCTCTGATCCCTGCCTGCTGCCAGGGAGGTGCCTGAGCCTCAGCCCTCTGAGCTGGGCTGGGCTGACCCCCCTGGAGTGCTGAGATGGATGCGTGGGCTTGGAAATGAAACCGTTCTGCGGTTCTCCTTGGGTGGTTCTGTTGGAGGCTTGGACAGGAATTCAGTACAGGGAACACACAGGAACACCTTTCCTGGAAGGTGGGCTGGGAGAGCTCAGCCTGGAGAGGAGAAGGCTCCAGGGAAACCTCAGAGGCCCTTCCAGGGCCTAAAGGGGCTCCAGGAGAGCTGCAGAGGGACTTGGGATGGGACAAGGGATGGAGGGACAGGACACAGGGAATGGCTTCCCACTGCCAGAGGGCAGGGATAGGTGGGATATTGGGGAGGAATCCTTCCCTGTGAGGCTGGTAAGCCCCTGGCACAGATTGGGCTGCCCCACCCCTGGGAGTGTCCAAGGCCAGGTTGGCGCACCCTGGGCTGGTGGGAGGTGTCCCTGCCCATGGCAGGGGGTGGAATGACATGATATTTAAGTACCTCCCCAACCCATTCTACAACTACCACATGCTACTTTTATTACTATACAGAATCAACTCGCTTTCCTAGTATTAAAAAAGATGGAGATTAAAATAACTTTTTTTTCCTTCCCAAACTACCTGATCTTTGCTTCCTTGAGAGGCAAAAAAAAGTAGCAAACAAATGCCTGGTGCAATATGAGAGGTCTTTGTTATGCAGAAGGAGGTTGGGAGATGATAATGAAGCCTTTAGTGGCGATTCCCTTAGTTTAGCCAGCCCTGCTGAAAGCTCTGGGACTGTGCTGAGTGTGTGGTTGTGGTTTGTAAGCAGCTCTTTGGCAGTGAATGTGCTTTGTGGCAAACTCAGAGTCCCAGGGGGTCACAGCTAAGGCCCTTGGGGATTGGAGCTGCACCTTAGTTGAGCTTAGACAGCCACAGCTTCCCTGTCATCACAGAGTTGATATATTTTGTTCCAAAGGTGGTGCCATGTTCCCTTCCCACACAGAAAAAGGTTAAAACCATTTCCTCACACTCCAAACAAACTCTGAGCTCTCGGCCTTTAGCAGGTAGGAGGTTTGGTGGCTGTTGTGGAGTGACAGCACAGAGCCCCAGAGCTGGGGCCATCCCAGGGGGCTGCTTTGGTTTAAAATGGGATTTTCAGCTCCCACTGAGAAGAGAAAGTCGAGCACTTGTGTTTGGGTGCAAACGTGCAGGTGCAGAACACAAAATGAGTGGTGTGTGAGAACATACAGGGTTTGATTGCAGTCCTGGGGATTTCTTCTGTGGCTGGGAAGGCTGTGGAGCTGCCAACCCCACTAGGTGTCAGTGTGAGCCCAGGAACCGGCGGCAGGCAGGGCTGGAGCCACCCCATCCCTCCGGAGCATCGCCACGGTGTCCGCGCTGAAGGAGGGATCTCTCTGGGAGCTGGTGCACGTGGGAATTTGGGGGTGTTTGAATCCGGAGCAAGTGCAAATTTGAGGGGGAAAGAAAAAAAATAGACCCATCTAGGATCACAGCAAAGGGTTGAGAAGAGCATTGAGTCAGCCATAAAAAATAGACTGAGGCTCTGGTCTGTGATAATTAATAGCACAGTGAGAGAGAAATTCACTGACACGAGAGGGTGTTGAGAGTTGTCCTGATGTCTGAAAACTGGAGGGAAAACAAGTCTCATGGAAAAGTAATAATTTGGTTTTCATAATTAGTTCTGACATTTAAACCTGGGCACGTTGAAGGCTGTGTAGTGAGTTGTACTCTGTGTCCTGAAGTATTGAACACCCACCCTGCTGTAAGCAGGTTTTGTGCCCTCTCAGCCAGGTTATGACCTGGAATTGTTTAGCTGAATAAATAGGTGACCAGGATTTTCTGTGTAGTCATGAACAGAGTGCATAATTAAAATATTTAGCTCTGGATTTCTTGCTTGCTTCTCTTCCCAGCCTGGAACTTGCTTATGCCTTTATCGCTTAAAGAATCAAATGTGTTTGTGTTTAATAATTGCAAGTTACCCCTCGTTATCCAGATAGCACAGGTGATCTCTTTAGTGACCTTCAGATCTTTCAGTGTTGGAAGAAAATTGTGTTGAGTAGAAAATGGATATTATTTCTCTTAATGACAGTTTTTGAGCTGGAACAGGGTTGGGAATTCTAAGCACGTTACGTGCACTAAATGCAGCATCTGATGGTTTTGGCTTTGAGTATTAATGTTTGTTGTAAAGCTGTTGTTGCTGCAGCTGATTTTCCACTTAGGTGATAAAACAGATCAAATATTAGCAGAAGTGTTAATGCCCTTGGGTTTGGGCAGTGTGATAACAGGGGCCACTAAGTAAGAGTGTGTAGGGCAGTGGGGATTTAACCTGCCTCTGAGGGATGCCCTTCAGCAAGGACCTGACTGTGACTGTGTCTGATCCCGGGTGGGGTGAGGGAGTTTCCAGGACAATCAGGTGTGTTGCCTTCCCCATATTCGGTATTACCTGTCTTATCTATTTGCAGAATTCCAAGTTTTTTCAGACTTGAACTCTCTCAGTATCCACTGTTGGAGGTCAGAATTCTTCCTTTTGGGGGGATTTGGGTCTGGTTGGGCCCAAACTCAGACACCCCGTCTCTCTGGAACTAAATCTCACTGCACAGACCGTACTTGGGTCAGGTTTTATACTGATTAAGTCTGTCTATGACTTCCAGTGCAAGGGGGAAACCAGTCCAATGACATTCATGCAGGTGTTTTAATTTTTCCAGACTTTTTCTGGTTTGCTGGCACAAAGTTTTAAATAGAACCCCTTAGTGTGTCGATGTGCCATCAGGAAAAGCCCTAACAAGTGTTGATCCAGTGTGGTTTAGACTCTATTTTTTTTGTGCTGTAGGATGTGAGATGCATTGTGTGTGTCATAGGTACAAAAGCATAAAAGATCAGACCAGATCTCGGTTTCACTCCGTGATTTGTCTTTATAAATAGCAGAGCCTGCTAAGGTTCTCCCCTGGAAAATGTGATTACAAGCAGCTAGAATGGGATTTGCCTGACAGAAATGCCTGTGTTTGTGTCCCTTTGGCACTGAACAGTGGTTTGCACATAGATATTTCCCTTCCACGTGCAGTGTGTTATTTCCAGATGCAGTTACTGGTACGGAAGGGAAGATGTGGTGATTTAGAACCAAAAGTGAAAACCAGCATGTAGATACTCAGCTTGCATTTCAGAGGCAAGATCCTTTCTTTAAAAAAAAAAACTGGGATAAAAAAGAAACATTCAAGTTGACAATTCCCCTCCCAAGGATTTGGGCACCTTCACTGAGTTTCTTTACAATGTCACTTACGGGCTCTTTGCCCCATTGAAGCTTTGTTTTGCCTCGTATTCTGTGGAAGTGGCACTTTCAGAGGCAGAAATCTGTCCTGAAGGACGGGGAACAATAGTTATCCTGCACACTGGATTTCATCCCTCCCACTTGTTTTGCTTTCTCCCCTTGGTTCTTTGTTTCGTTCCGCGGCTCGCCATTCCATTGCCCCGATCCATAGTAACTGGCGGCGGAGCGTTCGGCATCCCCGCCGGGAATGTGCTGCTGGGAGCGGAGTGCTGCTCCTCAGGGCCTGCTCTGGGGGCTCCCTCCCTGCCTCCCTCCCTCCTCTCAGGCCCCAAGGCAGCTGCTCCGGGCATTTGTTCTTCCTCCCACCCCTCTGTGGAATATGGAAAACGGGTATTAGCGACGCACCGTCCGTATTGTCCTCCTAATTCCGGTGTTTCCAACATCTCTTTCTGCTGGAAACGAGCAGCATCCCCTGGTTTTCATTAACTCCCCATTGTGGCACTGGACATCACAAATGGGTTCCTTTCATGTATCATCTCCCGAGTTGAAAAGCACATGAAAATGTTTTCCCATTTTCAATATTGTGTGAGTAATGTTCCCATTGGAAAGTAATGGAGTGAAGTTGTCACTTGTCAGTTCAGTTATTAAGGAGGATGACTCTCAGGTCTTCTTTTTGTAATAAAATAAATCTGTCAAAATCATTATGCTCGTGCGTTCTTTGGCAATAACGGGCTGCAATCTGAATATCTGCTTAAAATTCCTGCAGAACTCAGTGAAGTCAGGAGGTGAGCACTGTGACCTTACTCCTGGGGCAGCTCCAGCCTTACAGAACGCCAAGATAAAGCCATTCCTGTTTAAACATCGATTAAATTCACCTCATGCTGATTTTTTCCCACATTGAATTCAGATAACTTTTCTCAGCATCAATCCCAGCTTTTCTTGCAGTTCCAACTTTCTAACCATCCCAGAGCAGAAAAAAAACTAGCAAGTTAAAGTCAATGTGATCAAAACCAGCATCCTTAAATCGTATTTCTACATGTTGATGATGTTTCTGGGAACCCACAGGTGTGAGTTAAATGTATGCATGGATATCTTATATTTTTTAATGAGGAGCTGGAACCTTCATTCCTCTTTGGAGCTACTGTTGGAAACTTCAGAAACGTGTCCTCTCATCTGCTGGGTCTTCAGACAGTGCAAGTGTAACTCTTTAAACCCGAATACATCTCAAACCAGCGGATGGTGGAAGTTTATGGGTGGTGTTTATTCAGACCCTTGGACGGTTGTGTGTACTTGTGTGGATTCGTCTCACAGCTTTTGAGTCTGTATTTGTGTGTCGAATTATTTTTAAATTGCTTGGAGAGAAAGGAAAATGAAGGCGTCCTGCGTGTGAACCTGCTGCATTTAATGGAGCCCCAACTTTCTTTTTGCTCTGCAGTCTCGGAAAGGGAGTGACCCAGACAAAGAGAAGAAGGTGCTGGAGAGCAGAACAGACAGCATCGGCAGCGGCCGCGCAATCCCAATTAAGCAGGTAATGCCGAGCGGGGCTCTCTGTGGCGGTGCCGGCGCCGCGGCCGCTCCTCGGGCTCCTGCTCGGGCCGCTCTGATGTGCGCCGGGAGCGCGCCCGGCACTCACTTGACATCAATTAGGAGAGGGTCCTGTGTGTATTAAAATGGGATCATTAGAATGAGAAGAGGGAAAATGTGACAACAGGCCTAATGAAGTGCAGTCTGCCGGCCCGCATACGGAGCGGCTGTGCGGGCTGGGCTGGCTTCAAAGCGCCTTTGTAGCGGCTGTGCCGGGCTGTGCCGAGCCCAGCCCGTGCCGGGGCTGCCAGTGCCGGGCCAGGCTGGCCCCGCAGCCAGGCAATTAGCGCCGCTAATCACGGCCCTGTGTCAGCTGCGCGCTCCTGCTTGTAATTTGCTAATGAAGGAATTGTAACTTTGATTAGGTTCAGTTTCATTTAGACCTTATTATATAAGGGAACGTTTACAGCTGTAATGGGTGGCCTTAATTAAACTTTCTCATTACACAACAGGGCTTGGATCCGAGGGTTTGTTGGGGTCTGTGTTACTGGCCCGGGCACACTTCCATTAGCCCAGAATGGGAAATGGGAGCTGGGAACGCTCCTCTGGAAGGCAAAAGCAGTGCCAGTGTTGGGCAGTGAGTTTCTGGGGAGTGGGATGATTTGCTTTCTCAAATGAAATGGCACCG
The DNA here is from genome assembly GCA_013396695.1 of Sakesphorus luctuosus. Lineage (NCBI taxonomy): Eukaryota > Metazoa > Chordata > Aves > Passeriformes > Thamnophilidae > Sakesphorus > Sakesphorus luctuosus. The sequence continues at coordinate 459,376 of VWZD01007542.1, read as the reverse complement.
AATCCCCGTGGTTGGTGTTTGCCTCCTGAGTAGTTTCTGTGTCAGTGTGTGCAAGTATTGGCTTCCAGGGGCGTCGCCTGACGGAGGTAAGTGCCGAGGGAAGGGAGCTCCTGTGCCTCCCATGTGCTCGTTCCCAGCTGTTGTGGTGCCTGTCCTGCCCTCCACAGGCTCACCTGCCTCTCCTGAGCTCCTCAGTCCCTGCCAGGGAGCCCTGTGTCTCCTGGGTGAAGGTGGCTTTACATATTTTGGGGTGTTTTGTGTTTTTCCATTTCATTTCTGGGTGTGAGGGGCAGACGATTTTGTACCCTTAACTATCAGCACAGATTCCTCTTCTTACAGTCATTTAAAAAGAGCTTTTGGGACCGTCAGGCAGCAAAAGTGCTGTGGTGTGTGAATCCATGGCAGGCAGATTTTAATCAAGCACACTGCAATCCAGAAGAGCAGTTTGAAAGCAGAGGAGCTCGGGCTTTGGCTCTGCATTCAGGGGAGGAGATTCCAGGCATTTAAAACAAGCTCCAATTTTATTTTCCTACAGTTTGTGTGGTACAGGATGGGTTAGACCGGCTGGAATTCTTTTGGGGAATGCTAATTAAACAGAAGTGCAGCTGAGAGTGACAAACTGAGGACTGTGTGTGCCAACATGCCAGGCATACAGACTGCTCTTCTCTGAAATGCTGGTGTGTGGAATGAGTTTGATTAAAAATGAACTCGTAGGAAGAGCGGTGTAAGATAAACATGGCAGGTGTGATTGCACCACACCACGTTGGAATAAAATATCCCACAGAATCCCAGACTGTTCTGAGTTGGAAGGACCCACGAGGATTATGGAGTCCAACTCTTAAGTCAATGGCCCACACAGGGGATTGAACCAGTGACCTTGGCATTATTTCAACCAAGTTTTAACCAACTGAGCCAATCTCAGGGTCAACCCCTCCAGCCTCCTGGATTTCTGTTTGGAAAAGCTCTCCCTGCAACCCTACCTGTATCCTAAATGTGAGCAATCTTTTGGGAGTGTGTCCTCCTTGTTGTTAATCTGACTATGGCAATTCTGTTTTGTCACATACCAGCAATTACCAGCAAACACAGGGGGGGTGCTGGCAGCAGACCCACCCTGTTCCAGGGCTTGGGGAGGTTGGGTGTGTGCAGTGCTGGGGGGTGGCTGTGCCCTCTGGGGTTTCACATCTCACTTGGGGATCAAGAAGAGGGATTTGAGAGGCCTTGTTGGTGAAGGTGGCACAGGCTCAGTTGTTGATATGACTGTTCCAGGTGGGCTCTACAGATGCTGTCTCTCTGGGGCAGGAGAAACTCCTCCTGGAAAAGGTGTTGTCTCTTTTCTTTCATGCCTTAATTGTGGATAAGGTGGTGGGATGTGAAAGGCAACTTCTTGACTTAAAAGTTTTGGTATGTTGTGCTTTTCAGGGTGGGAAATCCCTTCCGTCATGACACATCTCTGAGAAATGATCAGGGAATCACAGAATCATTGCAGTTGGAAAAGCCCCCTAAGATCAGAGTCCAGCTGTCCCCCAGCACTGCCAAGGCCACCCCTGTCCCCGAGTGCCACATCCAGAGGGCTGTTAAACCCCTCCAGGGGTGGGCACTCCACTGTTCCCTGGGCAGTTCCACTGCCTGACCTCCCTTTTGGCATGAAGACATTTCCTTCAGTATCCAATCTGAGCCCCCCTGGCACAACTGGAGGCCATTTCTTCTGTCTTATTTCTTGTTACTTGGGAATAAAGGGAAATGAGGTCTCAGGAAGCTGGATAGAGACTGTGGCATTCCCAGGAGAACCATCTCACTGCATCACTGAGAGGCCTGTCCTGCTAATGCTTCATCACCAGGTTTCCCAGTGTTTGTCCTCCTGTTGGCCTGGAAAAAAGGAAGTTATGGTTGAATCTCACATACAGTTTATTGTGGTCTCAGTTCACTGCTACTTGAAGGAGCTGTAATTACAAAAAAAATAGTGAATAGGAAAAAGAAGTCTTATTATTCAGCCATTGAAACCAATGGCTTGGTTGTTGGTTATCCCCTGTATTTTGGGGTGCCTCTGGGTTGTTCTGACCTACCCAAGGTCTCCCGAAAACAAGAAATAATATTTCCCAAATAAAACTAAACATTAAAAAAAACAAAACCAAAATTACCCACAGAACAAAACCCAACCAACCAAACAAAAATCAACCCCAAGCAAAAGAATAAAACAAAAAACCCAACAACCCAAAACACACTTTAAAAACCCAAACAAAAACAAATAAACTGGCCAAAGCAAATCCTGTGGAGACTGGAAATGTTCTGGTTTTGAGGAAAGAAATGAAGTCTCTCCCAGCACTAGAGAGAACAGGAAGGGAGGGAGGAATCATAGAATGGATTGGGTTGGAAAAGGCCTCCGAGATCATCAAGTCCAACCCTTGGGCCAGCTCCAGTCCCTTTACCAGATCGTGGCACTCAGTGCCACGGCCAAGCTCAGCTGAAAAACCTCCAGGGATGGGGAATCCACCCCCGCTCTGGGCAGCCCATTCCAATCCCTCAGCACTCTCTCTGCAAAGAATTTCTTTCTGCTCTCCAACTTCAATTTCCCCTGGCAGAGCTTGAGCCCCCCGTGCCCCCTTGTCCTATTGCTGAGTGCTGAGTATTGAGTAAGAGCTGGTCTTGGCCAAGTGTTTTTGTGTGTGATGGGGAGAGCACAGAACAAATGTGGGGGAAGATCAGCTCTCTGTGAGGTGCAGTAACTGTGGTTATAAGAAGTCTGCTGTTGATCTCAGCTCTGTTTGTTTCATAGGCCCAAACCATTGCAGGATTCTGTGGAACAGGTCAGACTGTGAATGGCACATTTCCTTCCAGGGAAACACCTCATTCCTTCAGGGCTTTATCCTTCAGTCAGAGCAGTCTGGCCCAAAACAGTTAATGTTCTTGTTCTCTGTCCTTTCCACACATTAAAACTGACTTTTCACTGCTGTGCTAAATGTGGTTTTATGGGGCTAAGCCCTATAAAACTGTCCTGAGGAGCCTTCCTGCTCCCAGCAAACCCCAAACTGTTGGCACTGAGAACAGGCATGTTGGAAGATGTGGCTGCTCGTTCTTTCCAGAACTCTCTGCCTTGTGCTTGCACAGGCCTGGAATGCTGGCCTTCAGCAGCTTCTGGGAATGGCAGGATTCTTCCAAAAGCACAAAAAATTCTGACTTGTGTGCTGCTTAAATAACCTGCACAAATCAAATGGAGTCAGAAAGCGTCTGGAACAATATTAACATTAAAATCCACAGACAGTTCTGTGCTTCTGAGAAAGAAAAAAATATTTAAGTTAATTTTTTTGTAGCATTGTTGATAATGCTCTTAAAGTGAGTGGTTTGCTGTGGTTGGAGAATCCTCCCTTCAAATCTATTTGTTCTGGGAGCCCAAGTGAATATTTTGAAGCACACATTATTAGCCTGTACAGTTTAGGGGACCAGACTTCCCAGAATGGGGGGAGGTTGTAGAGGTTTGGAAAAAGAACTTTGGTTTTTGTGGGTTTGGGAGGTCTTTATCAAGAGGGCATATTCAAATTAAAAAAAAAAGGCACAACAAGAAAAATAAAAGCAAGAAGCTCAGCTCAGTGGTGAGGGGGCTTGTCATGTATTAATTTTTCATTGCTGTGGAGAATTGTACATACATAATCACTTGATTGCAGTGGGAGTTAGCGAGCTCCTATGGTGTCATTTGCATAAATCTTGTTAAGTCAATGGCAGTTAATGAAGTACAAATGAGCCTGGAGAAGGTGACATGCAAATCGTGGGTGGCAGATGGGAGGTCTGGGTTTGGGATGGCAGCTGTGTGCTCGCTCTTTCTTTTTTTTTTATGTTTTCTTTTTTCCTCTCCTGCCCCATCCCCCAGACTGGAGTGTAAATAAATACCTAAGACTGGCCTTGACTTTCTGCTTCCAGCCCTTCTTCTCTTTGCCCTCTGCACTTCATCACAGATGCTCAAACCATTATCTACTCCAACTGTATAACCTTGGCTGTGCTTTTCCCAAAAACTGCTCAAAGCAGATGTTTGCCAGGTTGGCTCAGCCGGGGAGGGGCTGCACCTCCTGAGCCCCCCAGTTCCTGTGTCATTCAGGGGGAACAAACTTGAAGGCTGTATTAGAAATAAATGTTCTAGTGGTTAATGTTACATTGATGACACAGTGAAAAATTTGCCATCCATGACTTGCAAAGGTGAACTTCAGAATCCATTCCCTTCCCTCCGTTTGCAAATGGCTGGATTAATGGAGAAAGGGGAATATCTTATTCAGGCTTTACTTTTAGGTGATATTTCAAGTGACCTTCTTTGCCTGCCAGCTTGGCATATTTAAGTACATTAGAGTAATCTTAATGAAATTAGGTGGTTTTTCTTTTCTTTTACTGTGAACTAAAAAGGGCAAATAATTTTAGGTCAGGGCATGGGGTGGCATCACTGATCTCATGAAGAGGGGCTTGATTCCTGGGTGCACAAGCTGCAGTTTTTCCTTAAGGTGGGCATAAACAAAACTGGAACTTCTCAGTGTACATCTGAATTCTGTAAAAAAATACTGTTAAACTTGGCAAAGATAACTGTTTGAAAATAGAAGTCAAACCTGGCCTAAACCCTTGTCCCCTCTCAGTTCCCTACAGGTGTGGGGCAGTCCTGCCTCTGCCTCACTGGAGCTTCCCTGACCCCTTTCTGGTCCTTGCAGCTCTGGTTGGGTGTTCACAGCCCCAGGAACACAATTCCTGTGTGGAATAACGCCCAGTGCTGTGTTCCCTCAGTCCTTCCCACGGAGCCAGAGAGAAATGTGTTTGCCCTTAAATCCCCAGGGCTGTCTGTGCAGCTGGGGGAGTGTTTGAGTAGACAAGGCAGTGTCCTGGCAGTGGGTTTTGCAAAGGGATCACCTGCCATGTCTGCTCAGTGAGAGGGATGTCCTTCCTCATCCTCAGCACCAGGAGAGCCCTGGAACGCTCCGGGCAAGTGTCACATCTGAGACTCCTCGTCCTCATGAACAGTCCGTGCTCTTTGCAGCAGCTTTCCTGGCTGCAAATGTTTACTTGGAGCCTACCAAAAGAGAGAAAAATAAGCAGTGATCTTAGCAGCTCTTCTGGCTGAATTCATCTGACTTGACAGGGTGAAAAAACCGATCTGGAAGAGCACGGTGGGCAGATGATGCCACAGCCAGTAGTGCCAGGGCTCATCTTGTGGCTTCTCTCTCCTGTCTGCGTTCAAAATCAGGTTGTGTTTTGAAATAAAAATGCCTAATGCAGGTAAAGGCCAGAAGCATTTCAGGAGGAGGATGGCAGCAAACATCTGGAGGGCACACAGAGCCCGGGGTTTAATTGCTTTCACTGTACCTGTGTCTTGCTGCACAGAACCAACCCTCTGTTTCACTGACAGACCAGCCCACTCTGCTGCTGCTGCTGCTGCTCCAAAACAGAATCCCAGAGTAGTTTGGGTGGGAAGGAACCTGAAAGACCATCATGTTCTTCCCCTATCCCAGGTTGCTCCAAGCCCTGTCCAACCTGGCCTTGGACACTCCCAGGGATGGGGCAGCCACAGCTGCTCTGGGCACCCTGTGCCAGGGCCTGCCCACCCTCCCAGGGAAGGATTCCTCCCAGTATCCCTCCTTAGCCTGCCCTCTGGCAGCTGAAAACCATTCCCCCTTGTCCTGTCTCTCCAGGCTCTTGTGAAAAATCCCTCTCCATCTTCCTTGTCGGCTCCTTCGTGTTCTGGAAGGGGCATCCACCACAAGCACTTCAGCTTGGTTTGTTTGCTCCCTGACACTCAGGTTTGTGGATGGCTGTTTGCAAGCACGGGTGTCTCCAGAGAGTGGCTTTCCCAAACTCGGAGATGATGTGATTTACCGGGAACTGGCAGATGACATGGTTTGATTTATTTATCTCCAGCGTGAGGTGTAATTTCCTCTGTCACACGTCTGTCTAATCACAGTAATCAGTCTCCAGATCAGCTTGTGCAAACACCAGGCTATGGTTTGGAGCCAAATACTCTTAGTGCTGAAATCTTCTGTGTAATTCCTCTGCAATTGTTTATAATCAGAACATACACATTTTGCTGTGCTTTTTTTAATTAGCTGATTACTAGTTATAAAATGTTTTGTACTCGCCGTGGTTCTGTAGATTGTTAACTGGTCGCTACCAGTATAATTAAATATTTCAGAGCACTTGGCTGTGGTTGCATTGAACTGTGAAGAAATAATGTTATATAGCCAATCAAAAAGAGATACTTGTAAACTCATTTAAAGCGTCAGAGTGTGTTAGGACTATCATGGTGATGCTTATTGCAGGAGAAATTAAAGATACAGTTTTGTGCTAAGAGGCAATACAGAAATTAGTTCCTGAATTAGTTGTTAATTGATTTGGTAATTCCCTGGGGTCTGCATGCTCTTTTTTCCTTTTTCGTTGTTGCATTCAGTTAACAGTGACTATTCCCAGTGCACTTGAAATATTTTTTCCAATTAGATCAAATGTGGCCTTCCATCAGAGGCACAGCCCCAGCTCCTGTACCTGCCTGGAATAATGTGGGATGTGACTGCCTGAGTGGGCCTTCTCCTGTGCTGGGCTTCATAGGCCATCCCAGGGAAGCTGTGATCCTGAGAGTTTGGAATAAAGCAGCACCAGGAGCTCCCCTGGACACCTGGAGCATTAACCCTTCCCTTGCCCTTGGATAAAGGTGTGCAGGGCAAGGGGCACGGCCCCTCCTGGCACAGCAGGCAGGGCTGGGCACCACCTCAGCCCCTCTGACAGGGGCAAGTCCTCTGTGTCCTTGTCTGTCCCACTGGGTCCTCCCATCTGCTCCCTCCTCTTTGGGGTCTGGTGGTTTCCCTTCCCGAGGTACCTGAGAATTGCAGGAGAAGGGGGGAATTTGGGGCTCTGGTTTGTCAGGATTGAATTTCTAACAGGTATTTTTTATATATATGCTCTAATATATATTATTACTGGTCTCCTCCTATTTTCAGAGTCCCTAAAATACGAGTGTTCTGTTTCACATCCTATAAAATGTTCTTACTTTACCTGTAGACACCTGGGACTGTCACATGGTGATGATGTCAGGTGTGCCAAGGCCGAGGTGAGCAGCCTCCAGCTGCTCCAGAGGTGCATGTAAAGGTCCATAAATGAGGTGGTATTAATAACCTTTTCAGAGAAATGAACTTTCTCTCACTTTTTACCTTCCCATGCCTGAAACTTGGAGCCAACAGTTGCCTCTGCTCCTTGTGGTAGAAGGAAGCTGGTGGTGGTTTGTGGAGAAATTAACTGGATTTATTTGAGGGGATTTGCTTCATAACTCTTCCCAGCTGGAAAATTTGCCTTTGTGGTACCTTTCATATGGTGGCAAGCACTCTGTTCTACTTCTTACTGAATTTTACTTAAGAATAAGTAAATGAAGTGTATTGAATTGGTTATTGGTGTTGATTTTGGCAGGGCCCACAGTTTCAAAAATACCGTTCCATTTATTTGTGTGACAGCCCTCAAAGGGAGCAAAGGAGAGCAGTGCCTTGTAGAGCAATCATGGAAGGTCATGGGGGCAAACAAGGATTAAATAAACAGAACATTAATATTTCCTTAATGTTTTATATCCACGTTAATGCCATAGGAGCTCATGGATTGCTGCCAGCAAGAGGCATCAAACTTCATTCTCTTTGTTTGCTTACTTGAAATCCTATCCAAAAGCACTGAATGCTCTGATTGTTTCTTAGCAGAGATGAGGCCAAACCCTTGGGTTGGAGCAGCATCAGGTGGGTTTGTGGCTGACACATCAGGTGTGTTGCTGCTCTTGCTCATTGCTGGGAGTCAGGGGGAGATGTTCCAGTTGGTTTGGAATAGAGGGTTGGGTTGAGCATCCTTGGAGAGCCTGTGGAAAGAGAGTGGAAATGGGGAGGGAAAGATGCCACAAATGCATCAGTCTCTGTAGGACTAGAAAGGCAAGAGCTGCTCTTATCTAAAATGCCAATTTTTTAAGAAATGGAGGGGAAATCCCTGTTGTACACAAGGAGCAGTCAAGGATCTGTTTTCCAGTGCTCTGTTCATAAAAGAAGTGAGAGGATATTTGGTTTTTCTGAGGCTCTGCTGTTGAACATCCTCTGCCCACCTGCCAGGGGTTCAGCCCCAGCAGGGCTGGAGCTGCAGCAAGCCAGGCTTGGCTCTCTCTCCAGACTGAGGAGAGTTTAATGCAGTTGAGATGTTCTGCTCCTGTTCTGCGTGCAGGACTGCAAACCCTGGAGTGCCTGTGGGACAGGACATGGGGAAGAGGTGTCACAGGGCTTGGGGGCAGAGGAGGAGGGAAGGAGGGACAGCAGTGTGGGTATTAAGGAGACCATCAATAAAGAAAGCCATAGTACGACTTTAAAAAATTTATTAGAATTTCCCGTTGCTGAAATGGTGTAATATATCCCAGAGGCCCCTCTGTGTGATGTGCAGAGATTGACAGCACTGAGGGCACTGAGGTGTCTCCACTGGTGCCCTCAGGCCACCAGCTGGCCCCTGGCAAGGCCTGTGACTCGAGGTGGTCGTGTCGAGATAGTGATTTAATAGTACAGTCAGAAAATGCTTACAGGATGCAATCTCTTAATTTCAGCCACCTGCATCTACCCAAGTGATTAGAAAAAAAACCACAACAAAAATGGCATCAGTCAGTGGCTGAGCACATGGTTTTATAACCCTGGAAANGAACTCCCTGCAGTCCGTGGGGTGGGCCGTGGCTCAGACTGGCACAGAGGCAGATCTCCAGATCAGCCGGTGGGCAGGTCTGGGCGAGCAGCAATGAGGGGCTTTCCCTCGTGTTGGTGAATGGGGTCTGGAATCACAGAACGGTTTGGGCTGGAAGGGGCCTTTGAGGCTCGTGCAGACCTACCCTGTGGATAAACAGGGACACTTTCCCCAGGCTAGGCTGCCCCCAGCCCTGCCCAGATGGAGGGGCANTTGGGGCTGTGCCCACTGCCCTGGGCAGCCTGGTCAATGCCCACCACCCTCTGGGGGAGAACCTTGTCCTGAGATCCACCCAAACCTGCCCTGGGGAGCCTGGTCAGTGCCCACCACCCTCTGGGGAAGAGCCTTTCCCTGAGATCCACCCAAACCTGCCCTGGGGAGCCTGGTCAGTGCCCACCACCCTCTGGGGGAGAACCTTGTGCTGAGATCCAGCCTGACCCTCCATGGGCTCCCAGAACTCCCTGCAGTCCGTGGGGTGGGCCGTGGCTCAGACTGGCACAGAGGCAGATCTCCAGATCAGCCGGTGGGCAGGTCTGGGCGAGCAGCAATGAGGGGCTTTCCCTCGTGTTGGTGAATGGGGTCTGGAATCACAGAACGGTTTGGGCTGGAAGGGGCCTTTGAGGCTCGTGCAGACCTACCCTGTGGATAAACAGGGACACTTTCCCCAGGCTAGGCTGCCCCCAGCCCTGCCCAGATGGAGGGGCAGCTCGGTCAGGGGCACAGCAGGGCAGTCCCTGGGGTGGGAGGGCAGTCTGTGCTCGGTCAGGGACACAGCAGGGCAGTCCATGCCCGTTCAGGGACACAGCAGGGCAGTCCGTGCCCACTCAGGGGGACAGCAGGGCAGTCTGTGCCCACTCAGGGGCACAGCAGGGCAGTCCATGCCCATTCAGGGACACAGCAGGGCAGTGCCCAGGGGTGACAGGCAGTCTGTGCCCATCCAGCAGCTCTGGCACTGGGGCTCTGCTCCGAGGGCACGAGGAATTAGTCTGAGAGTGCACAGGAAGATTAAGTGGGAAGCCCTGCCAGTGGCAGGAGAGCTGCCTGGTAGGCTTGGGCTGACACCGACATTATTAATATGTTGCAAAGATGTTTTGGGGATTCCACCATATTTGTCTGGTTGCCAGCAAAGAGCTGACAGTCACATTGTGGTTAATAAATTCATTTAGATTTATAAGCATTGTTTACAGAACCTGTTCGCCTGCTGAAACTCTAACAGCATCTGTTCCTTGGTACTAATTAACTGCTAATTACGAATGAGCTGTGTGTGTTTGTCAGTATAACTGGCTCATGCATTTTGTAAGCAACATTAACAAATTGATTTACATAGTGGTAAAGCAATCAAAAGAGTAAACTGAACAGCACGCACTGCAAGCCCTTTAGCCTGATTTTTGAAGGAAGCAAACTTTGGGCATTCTCAATATTTTCATCATTCTTTTGCTCCTTTTAACTGTGTGATANGATGTTCTGCTCCTGTTCTGCGTGCAGGACTGCAAACCCTGGAGTGCCTGTGGGACAGGACATGGGGAAGAGGTGTCACAGGGCTTGGGGGCAGAGGAGGAGGGAAGGAGGGACAGCAGTGTGGGTATTAAGGAGACCATCAATAAAGAAAGCCATAGTACGACTTTAAAAAATTTATTAGAATTTCCCGTTGCTGAAATGGTGTAATATATCCCAGAGGCCCCTCTGTGTGATGTGCAGAGATTGACAGCACTGAGGGCACTGAGGTGTCTCCACTGGTGCCCTCAGGCCACCAGCTGGCCCCTGGCAAGGCCTGTGACTCGAGGTGGTCGTGTCGAGATAGTGATTTAATAGTACAGTCAGAAAATGCTTACAGGATGCAATCTCTTAATTTCAGCCACCTGCATCTACCCAAGTGATTAGAAAAAAAACCACAACAAAAATGGCATCAGTCAGTGGCTGAGCACATGGTTTTATAACCCTGGAAACACAGAATATCCTGAGTGGGAAGGGACCCACAAGGACCATCCAGTGCGGCTCCTGGCCCTGCACAGACACCCCAACAATCCCACCCTGTCCCTGTCCAAACCCTCCTGGAGCTCTGGCAGCCNCCTTTCCCTGAGATCCACCCAAACCTGCCCTGGGGAGCCTGGTCAGTGCCCACCACCCTCTGGGGAAGAGCCTTTCCCTGAGATCCACCCAAACCTGCCCTGGGGAGCCTGGTCAGTGCCCACCACCCTCTGGGGAAGAGCGTTTCCCTGAGATCCACCCAAACCTGCCCTGGGGAGCCTGGTCAGTGCCCACCACCCTCTGGGAGAGAACCTTGTGCTGAGATCCAGCCTGACCCTCCGTGGGCTCCCAGAACTCCCTGCAGTCCATGGGGTGGGCCGTGGCTCAGACTGGCACAGAGGCAGATCTCCAGATCAGCCGGTGGGCAGGTCTGGGCGAGCAGCAATGAGGGGCTTTCCCTCGTGTTGGTGAATGGGGTCTGGAATCACAGAACGGTTTGGGCTGGAAGGGGCCTTTGAGGCTCGTGCAGACCTACCCTGTGGATAAACAGGGACACCTTCCCCAGGCTAGGCTGCCCCCAGCCCTGCCCAGATGGAGGGGCAGCTCGCTCAGGGGCACAGCAGGGCAGTCCCTGGGGTGGGAGGGCAGTCTGTGTCCACTCAGGGGCATAGCAGGGCAGTCTGTGCTCGGTCAGGGGCACAGCAGGGCAGTCCCTGGGGTGGGAGGGCAGTCTGTGCTCACTCAGGGACACAGCAGGGCAGTCCATGCCCGTTCAGGGATACAGCAGGGCAGTCTGTGCCCACTCAGGGGCACAGCAGGGCAGTCTGTGCCCACTCAGGGGCACAGCAGGGCAGTCCGTGCCCGTTCAGGGACACAGCAGGGCAGTCCGTGCCCACTCAGGGGCACAGCAGGGCAGTCCATGCCCGTTCAGGGACACAGCAGGGCAGTCCGTGCCCACTCAGGGGCACAGCAGGGCAGTCTGTGCCCACTCAGGGGCACAGCAGGGCAGTCCATGCCCATTCAGGGACACAGCAGGGCAGTGCCCAGGGGTGACAGGCAGTCTGTGCCCATCCAGCAGCTCTGGCACTGGGGCTCTGCTCCGAGGGCACGAGGAATTAGTCTGAGAGTGCACAGGAAGATTAAGTGGGAAGCCCTGCCAGTGGCAGGAGAGCTGCCTGGTAGGCTTGGGCTGACACCGACATTATTAATATGTTGCAAAGATGTTTTGGGGATTCCACCATATTTGTCTGGTTGCCAGCAAAGAGCTGACAGTCACATTGTGGTTAATAAATTCATTTAGATTTATAAGCATTGTTTACAGAACCTGTTCGCCTGCTGAAACTCTAACAGCATCTGTTCCTTGGTACTAATTAACTGCTAATTACGAATGAGCTGTGTGTGTTTGTCAGTATAACTGGCTCATGCATTTTGTAAGGAACATTAACAAATTGATTTACATAGTGGTAAAGCAATCAAAAGAGTAAACTGAACAGCACGCACTGCAAGCCCTTTAGCCTGATTTTTGAAGGAAGCAAACTTTGGGCATTCTCAATATTTTCATCATTCTTTTGCTCCTTTTAACTGTGTGATAAATGTGTCTGAATGTGTGTCGGGGTGTTGGTACAGCATCCCTTGTTTCTTGTTTTATTTTGTGGTGGGTTTATGTTGTTTAATTTCGAAGTGTTGTTGCTGTTGGCATTGAACACATGTGAGGCAAATCCAGAATATCAGTAACAGTGGCAAATTGAAGATAATTGGGATGAAGAAGGAATATTGCTGGAGGTAGGGGGTGTTTGAAACTTTGGCACTCCAACAATAATATGTTTGGATCTTTGAAGTGCCCACTATGGAAGCCCTTCCAGCTTTGTTTAAATGCTGGTTTCTCTAATCCTGCTTTTATTCATCAAAAACCCTCTGACTTTGGTAACTGTCAGCACATCTTTAGAACAGTCTTCAGCAGCCAGCCCAGATATTGGCACTTAAATATTTTGATTTAAAGGGAATAATTGGCACAGGTTGGACAGAGAAGCTGTGGCTGCCCCAGCCCTGGGAGTGTCCCAGGCCAGGCTGGACAGGGCTTGGAGCAACCTGGGCTGGTGGGAGGTGTCCCTGCCCCATCCCTGGGAGTGTCCCAGGCCAGGCTGGACAGGGCTTGGAACAACCTGGGACAGTGGGAGGTGTCCCTGCCCCCCATCCCTGGAAGTGTCCCAGGCCAGGCTGGACAGGGCTTGGAGCAACCTGGGACAGTGGGAGGTGTCCCTGCCCATGGCAGGGATGGAATGGGCTGGGCTTTAGGATTCCTTCTAACCCAAACTAATCTGGATTCTATAATTCAGTGGTGCAATTGTTTAAAAAAAATAAAATAGAATGTGAATTTGTTTTGCATGATTTAAAAAAAGGAGAAAAATCATTTAACTGAGCATTGTGTTTATTGTAAAGGATCCTTCATGTCGTGATGAATTGGAGATGAGTAACATGATCAGATGAAACCATCATCTCTATTGTGCTTCACTTACAGTTGTCCTCAAGCTGCAAAGCTTGAAATGAACGTGGTAACTAGAATTGGGCAGAAGGCAAAAGCAGTGCAAACACACACTGCAGGGTTTCATCTTCCTGAGCAGAAAACTCTGCCAGTGAGGAACAGGCACGGTGGTTTATGGAGACTGAACTTGGCAGGAAAAGTGAATGGCTTTTTTGATAGAATTTCAAACTAAGTGCATGGAGCAAAAGTAACAGATGTAAAATATTTGGATTTTAGTAGAGCATTTTGGTGTGCTGCCTCACTACATCTTAATTCAGAGTTTATCCAATGTGTTTGGCTGAAAACTGCCACGTGGATTGACTGTGTCAGGCCCTGGCACAGGGTGGGCAGAGCAGCTGTGGCTGCCCCATCCCTGGAGTGTCCCAGGCCAGGCTGGATTCCCTTGGAGCACCCTGGGCTGGTGGGAGGTGTCCCTGCCCATGGCAGGGGAGGGATGGGATGGTCTTTAATGTCCCTTCCAGCCCAAACCATTCCATGATTTCAGGATTAATTCTAAAAGAAAGCTTCTGGACTTGGTGGACTGTCAGGCTGTAGAATGTTCTCTATAAGGAAAAATAAAAGCTTAGTGATGTGGATTTTCTTTAAGAAAGAAGGGTGGGTGGATTTTCTTTTAAATGACTGTTGTGACAGTGAGATTGTGTGGGGAAGTGTGAGCACTGAGTAGGTTCCTTTCCCCTTCATAACTAAAATGAGACTTTGTCACAAAAGAAAAATACCAAGAGGTAGCATTTGTGGAAGGGTTTATAGTACAGTATATCACCCTATTATGAATGACAGGATTTAAATGGTTGGGTAGAGAACTGGAGAACTGCTACAAATCAAGGAGCTGGATTAGCATCTAATGTTCTCTTCTCGTGTGAATATTTCAGGGGGGAGAAATTAGGAAGTCTTTGAGTGCAAGAGGTATTAGAAAGAAAAATAAATTAAAATAGCAGAGAAAGCGGTTGAGCTGTTTGGAAAGTGAGCCATGCATTGGGGTGGAGGGGGATTGAGGAGCAGCAGGGATTGTTGAAGGTGGCAGGTACCATCACTGCAGTTATCAAGATTTTACTGGCTGTTTCATGGCCAAATTAAAAATCAAACCACTTTTTTTGTGGAGAGAGATGCATTGGAAATCCTTGAGTAAAAGCCAAGTGGTGAGCTTTGAGCAGGCTGGGGGAGAACTCTTCTCAGGATGCAAACTGAGTAAACACAGAGATAGGTGCAGCTGGTTTGGTTCATATTCAATACTCGAGTCCGAGTCTGGAAATCCAGGGCTGTCAGTGTATATTGATTTGTGTGTGTGAGCTGGGACTCCTGGAGCTCGTTGGTTTTCAGATTTCAGTGCCAGGGCAGGCAGGTGAGCTGGGGCAGCAGGGTGTGCCCCCGTGCAGTGTGCTCAGCCCTGACATGCTGGGGTGGTTTAAGCTAATGCAGAGCAAAGAGCTGCTCTGGAGCGTGTCCTGAACTGGCCCTTGGCACAGGAAATGTTACTGTGAATTGGTAGTTGGTGGCAATGCTGGATCTGTAGCTGCAAAACAACAGGTGCATGATCACTGCAGGTGGTGCTTCCATCTTGCACACAGGGATTTCTCTTAAGCAATTGGTGGGACAGATTAAGTCACAGCTCAAATGAAGTGACAGTTCTTAATGCTGATGTGATTAAGGAAGAGGTTTCTTACCTGTTTATGGAGCACAAAGACTCCAAGCTCCCTGTTCCTGCAGCACGTGAAGGCAGACAAAGGTCAGGGCTTTGAGGGTAAGAGAAGAGAGGAAGGAATGCCAGAGTGATGGATAACAGAGCTGGATGGCAAGCTGTGCTGCTGAGAGGAGCCAGCAGAGGAGCCAACTCTGCATCCACCAGGTGAGAGGAAGGAGGGCAAATATTGAACCAAGACTGAAGGAGGTGGGAAGTGAGAATAAACACCAGGTGATGTTTTCAGTAAGATGAGGAATCTGGAGGGTCTTTGAGCAGGTGGCACAGCAGTCCCTGTGTCAGAGTGCTGATCTCCCCACTGCTGATGTCTGGAGGTCAGGGATGGTTCTGGTGGTGAGAAAAGATTTGCCTGAAACTCATCCGATGGGATTTGGAACCATGGAGAGTAAACAGAGAGGGACTTGGGGGGTCACATCCTCCTGCCCAGAGTGTGGGAGACCTGCATAGGCTGGGGGGGACTTCAGGGCTACCTGAGTTCCCAGAAGGGTTTGGTGAGCTCGACAGAAGCTTTAGAGAGCTCTTTGCTGTGTAATACACACACCTGTGCTTGGGGAGTCTGTCTGAGAGAGAAACCTCGTTCCTGAGCTCACTACATGCCTTGTAACTTCTGAAGTCAGCTTTGGTTTAAGTGTTACTCTTTTACTGGAATGCTTTCTTGGAAAGGGCATTTCTTCTCTCTGAATGGTGCTGCTGTCCTGGCCCCAGAGAGCTCTGGGATGGCACAGAAGGTTTGCTCTTCCATAACACTGGTGTGTGGGTGCCTGGTTTGCTTTCCTTGGCTCTGGCCTTGCCCATTCCCAGCACTGAGATGTGTAAGGAGAGGCTGGACAGGGCTCTGAGCAACCTGCTGTGGTGGGAGATGTGGAATGAGATGGGCTTTAAGAACCCTTCCCACCCAAACTATTCTGGCGTATTTTTTAATCTGAAAACCAGAATATTATGTGGACCCAGGCAGTAGAAAACTCTTTCTCCAATATAAGGTGTACTTACTCATTTTAAATACAAATTCTGGTCAAGAGAGAAGCAAACTGCTCTCCTTAGCTGGTCCTCCCACCAGCCCAGGGTGCTCCAAGCCCTGTCCAACCTGGCCTGGGACACTCCCAGGGCTGGGGCAGCCACAGCTGCTCTGCCCAGCCTGTGCCAGGGCCTGCCCACCCTCCCAGCCAGGAATTCCCTCCCAATATCCCACCATGCTGCAATCCTTGAATCCCCAAATGAGTGGATAAACAGGATGCTCCCCTAACAGTGAAACCACAGAGTGTTTTCTGTGTGATGTTCCCCTCCAAGGTGTTGCTCTTGGCTCCCATGAGCTCAGTTCTCTCACCAACAGTGTTCCCTGAGCCTGCTGTCACTGTGGGCTGAGATTCTTGTTTAAAAAACCACGAGTTTTTTCACTTAGCCATGTTTGAGGGGCAGGAATCAGTAAGTGCCTCCTCTGTGCCAGGGGTTTGGAAGGACAGGAGCAGGAAATGGAAGTGGATAGTTACACCTGCTTTCTGTTGCCTTTAATTACCTCTCCATAGCATGTCTCTCCCTCATTAGAGGGGATTGTGTCTCGTGCTGCCTGTGAAGAGCTGTCCCCATTAAACTGGTTAAACAGCAACAAATTAATTTGCCTCTGCCCTTTTTCCTGGGCTGGGTAAGGAATAATGGATCAGCACAAACTACTTGGAGATAGCACAGTTTAAGTATTTTAGCCATGCCCTGTCTGTGTGTACCTGCCCAGTTCTCTCCCAGCCTCGTGGCAGTGTTGGCTTTGTGGCATTGCAGCCCAAGAAATGTGGTTTCCTGGTGGTTTAGGTGTGGGATTAGTTCCCTTTCAGCCAAGGGGGATCCCGGCAGTGGCAGCGTTTGCCAGAGCTCCAAGTAAAAATGACTTTGTTCTCTGCTATGTTAAATTGGCTGGTTAATTCTGGTGTTATTTACCCTGTAATTCATTAGTTTTACTCTACCATTGGCAGCTGACAGGCTGTAATTTCATGCCTTGCAATAAAAGATGTCTCATAATCTGCTTCATTTAGCAGCAAGAGAATTTAATGAAATTAACTGCAGTCCTAATTATGCCAGTGAATACTAAAGACTGCTATCAAGTTTCCTCAGAAAAGGACAAGGTCCACCTTATGAAGGATTTAGAATATAATTTCCTGGGAAAAGTTGCAAATGTCTCCTTCTATTGGCCAACAAGGACCAATTACAAGAGCTGATACGACTTTAATGAACTAGTTTGTTCTGAGGATATCTCACAAGGAATAATAGTTTTTTGTTTTTGAACAAGATTTTAGAGGTTTCTTTCCCCAAAACAGCTTATCTGTGAGAATTTGTTGTTTTGCTTCTGTTTGGAAGACTTTCCCCTGCCCTTTGTGGTGCCTTAGCTGAGCCTGAGCAGCTGAGGAGGCAGTTTGGGGGTGCCACGTGCCCAGCTGTGGGGTGGGCACGGGGGGTTGGGGGTCCTCACCCACAGGAGAGCAGGGGATTTGTCCTCACCTGCGCTGCAAGTTCTTAGTTCAGTTACACCAACACCACAAGGGACAGGAAATAAGAAAACTCCCCAAGGACCAGGATGGCCAGGCTGGAAGGGGTTTGGAGCAGCCTGGGACAGTGGGAGGTGACCCTGCCGTGGCAGGGGTGGCACTGGGGGAGCTCTGAGGGCCCTTCCAGCCCAGCCCATTCCATGAGTCTGTGAAGGATCCCTGCTGAGGAGCATTCCAAGCACTGGGGAAACTCTGAGGCTGCTCTTGGTGGTTTTCTCACAGGTTTCTACTGATAAATCCTTTTTTTTTGTGCATATCCACGACTCTGTATTAAAAAGGCCTTTGTCCATTACCTGGCAGGGCTTTCCTGCTTTCCATTCCAAAGTATTGGTTGGTGTGTTTGCCAAATGTGCTCCAACTGCCTCCCGAGCACTGCCACACTCCGACAACATGATGGGAAATGTAACCGCCAGTTTATGGCTGAAATGATGTTAAATGTAGTTAATTGGAAAAACTTTTAACTGCAGAGAATTTCCCTGTGAATAGCCTTCATAATAACCACCCCACTATAAACTGCAAAATGCTTTGCTCACAAGGACAACGGGACTATAAAGGTGAAGTGTATTGATCAAATTACCTGAGCTAATAAACTTCGGATGAATAACTCCTGTATTGATGAATGGGAGAAGTCTGCTCTTCTCTCTGATCCTCAGTGTGATGGGGAGGCAGCTGAGGGGGGACAGCATTGCAGAGTGTGCTTGTTTTGAGCAGAGTTGATATTTTAAGTTAAAGAGCTGCATGAAATTGTTGATGGAAAATGGCACTGGGGTTTTTTTACTGTTGCTGTTTCTTTTTAAGCTGTAATTTCTTGAAAGCACAATCATCTTCCTTCAGATAAAAAGTTATAGGAGTACATAAAAATGAGTATGTGTGGGGAAAGAGCCTGGAAATGGTGAGTGTTTGCAAGGCTGGCTGGAGGTGAGCAGGGAACTCCTCCGTGGGCAGGGCAGGACAGAGCTGGGTTCGGGCACTGAATGTGCTCCTGTCCCACAGGGACAGCTCAGGGGCCAGCAAGGAGGGAGGGGAGGGTGTGGTGGGAGGGGGCTGAGGAGCACAGGGGCTGTTCTGGGGCTTCCCACTTGGCCCATTGTGGTTCCTGTGCAGGGCTTTCAGGAATATGTCACAATTATGGCACAGACAGGTGATGGTGTGTCTGCCTTTGCCGACAGGGAAGTTGGGATTTCACCAGAGGGGTCACCTGCCTTGGAACTTGCACTAAACCTAATGCAGACCTTTTTTATGTAATTCAGAATACAAAGAGAAAACTGTGTTTTTAATTCAGCAGACATTAATCACCTGTCATTGAACTTAGAGGTGAAGGGTGAAATGAGGGCTGAAGGAAATGGGATTCCTTTAAACATGCTGTGAGTGAACAGGGGGTTGGTACAAGATGGTCTTTCAGGGCTGCTCCAACCCAAACCATTCTGTGATTCTGGAATATCTTCAGAGTTGTTGGTCAAAGTGAGCGGAGACAGCACAGGGTAATTCAGAGTGGTGGTATGTGCCACAGCTGGGAAAGCCTGGAATGTGTGAAGAACCACAAGGCTCTGGTCGAGTGTGATACAACAAGCTTTAAAACTGTTGGCCTAAAAGAGAGGTGTGAATATTTCAGGGGAAAGGACTCAGCCATAAAAGGAAGTAATATGGAATACTAAATAATAGATTTGAAATTGGTTGTGCTGAGGGAAAACTGGGAGTCGATGCTCGGAATAACCAGGGAAGCTCAGGGTGGGTCATGTTGCTGTTTGGCTTGTTACCTAACAGATAACCAGAGCTGAGCTGGCTGCTCCAGGGCATTCTGGTGCTCAGGAGTTTGTACTGTCAGGTTTTTAGAGGCTGCATCAAAGCAGACAGCCTTTGGTTGTAGCTGAATTTGTACTTTAAAATCATCAGGCACACGATTTGAATTGAAGTTACTGAGTTATGGAGTGGAGAACTTGACGTCTGGAGTTTATAGAAGAACAGATTTCTATCTCCTGGGGAAGTGTCAAAAGATTGAGCAGAGCAAGGTGGGATATAAGGAAGGTCTTTGGTATCAGCAGGACAAGCGGGGAAGGGACCAGAGGCAGGAACACATTTCAGGAAAGCATCAGAGGAGTGAAGTGAACCATTGGACCACTTCATTCAAGTCCAGAAACATGAGCACTAGTAAAATAAGTCCTTCTAATAAGGTTTGATAATGAGCTTTTAATATCAAATAATAGCTAAGGCCAAAATATCAGTCCTATGTAATAATAATAATAATGATGTCATTGCAGTGAAGAGTTTAAATCATGTGTCCTGGGTGACCTGATTGTTTTACTGGGTTGTTCTTACTTGGTGTGCACAAAGTGTGGGCAGGGGTGCTGTGCACATGGACCTACTCCTTGAATGAACCAAAGTGTCTCACCTTAAATATACTTTACAGGGGTTTGAAAGAGGAGTGAGTGTGGGCACCTTGTTGTTTCATGCAAATACACACATATTTGTGAAACACTCACTTAAAAAATATAGCTAAAGACCATTATCCTGTAGGACTGGAAGAGCCGGAGCTGAGGGGAACCCCAGGGAAAGAGGGATGTGGGAATATCCATGTATTCAAAAGGTGGGAGCCAGACAGGTCTGCAGGCGCTGGGAGGACATGGAGAGGAGCCTCCTTTGAGTGGGCAGGATGGATTGTGCAGGGTGTGTGAGCACAGGGCATGGGGCAAGGGCTGAGCTGGAGGAGAGGGGGACACGGCAGGGACATGGCAGGGGCAGGGCTGGGATGGGAACAGGGACAGAACAGGCTTCTCTAATGCGTTATTGGGTTATTATGAGCACTGGCTTGGCTGGGGGTTTTTTGGAGCTCGGTGAGCCATTTTCCAGGTCACCCTCAAACTTTGGAAGAATAACATGCAGCTGATCCCTCAGAGCTGCAATGCCAAACTTTGAGCACCCACAATTAAAGGCTGGATTGCGCCTGTGAGCCAGATGAGAAGCTGTGCAGGGGCCTTTGATGTCCCCAGTACCTGTCGTGCCTTTGAATGCCGGGGCACAGCGTGCAGGGCTGGCCTCCCACGGTGCCACAGAGGTGCCCTGGGTGGGGGGAAAGCAGGGGGAAGCCTTCCCTGCTGCCAGCACGGAGCTGCCAGGGAGAGAGGCTTCTGGGGGTCTGTGTGTGAGGGATGGTGTGCCAGAGTGTGCACAGCCCGAGCTGCGCGTGCAAGGCAAAGTTAGCAGTCAGTCAGGTTTTATCTCTTAATGAATAGAGACTGCTGAAGTAAGGGTTAGGTAATTGAGTTTATAATTAATTAGCCATAACCCTCATCAGATAAAGCAGTTGTCGAGGCTTTTTTTATCTCCTTTCTCTCCCCAGGGCCTGCCCTTCTTTGTCCTTGTGCTGACAGGCAGCACTTATCTCGGGCCTGTCCCAGTGCCCATCATCCCCCTCTGCCCCGGGTGGGCAGGGTGGTCAGCAGCCCATTGTCCAGCCAGGCTGCCATCAGCCCCGCTGTCCCACGGGTGATGAATGAGCAGGGGAGGCGGGCGCCGATCGCGCTGCCGATAGCCGGGACGGCCTCTGTGTGCCCGTCCACCCTGACACTGCCAACAAAGGCTGGGACAGGCAGAGCGAGGGAGCAACTGGGACACTAAGCCAGAAACTGGGGAGGATTACAAAGGGTCCTTAATTTCTTCTGCTGTGTAATTCACCCTGACAAAACCTGGAAAATAAATTAGATTTTGCGCTGCTTCTTTTGGTGCCTTTATCTGCAGCACATTGTGGGTGGAACTGGTTTGCTTGCAGTAGCAGGAGGAACTTCAGACACCTGTCTGAAAAGCATCAAGATTGTAAAAGATGTGCAGTCCCTGCCTGGTGTGCTAGAGGAAAGGCATTTGGGTGTCAGATTTACCCTCCTTCCAGGCAGCATCCTTCCACAGGAGCAGAGGAGCAGAGGAGCTCTCTTGCTGTGCTTACAGCAGGCTCTGGCACCAAGCTGGGTTTGCAGCAGCTTCACCTGCTGGAGGAGAGCAAGGTTCACAAATGAGCCTCTGATTTCCCTTCATCTGGAGTTTTTGAGCTGGAGGTGAAGCTCCTGTGTGTTGCAGTATCGACTCCAGCTCAGGATGAGCATCAGGGCTCCTTCATGTGAGCAGCAGCACGAGGAGATGCAGCTGAGCCTGTCAGTGCCAGCCAGGCTTGATGCTGTTTGGAAATACATACAGGGTTGGTCTTCTGTGTTCTCCACTAAGCTGGTGAAGCTTTCCTTTTGCCTTGGCATTTCAGCAGCAGTACACATTTCTAGTTTGACTTCATTCCTGGTGGACTCCATCTTCCCTGGGCACATGGCCACCTTTCTAGGAGCTTCCCAAAAGTTCAGTCAGTAAATTAGTTCAATTAGTTAACCCCTTTGTGAGATGACAGTGTAACTGAGTGGAAGGCATTGCTGATGGCAGAACAAACCTGTTCCATTTTGGAATAACAGCTGGGTTGTCCCACTGGGCTGTCCAGCCCAGCAGCTGCTGTGCTGTGGTGCTTGTGGTTTGGGAAGCCCTTCAGCTGGGCATCATATTTACATTATACAAGCATGGAAAAGCAAATTTTCATGTAGCTCACTGCTTATTATTTGCAAGAGTAAAGGAAGTGAGTCTGTGATGTGTTTGAGACAGGAGAAATTCCAAACAGAGATGCAGAAGCTTTTTTATTCCCCTGCCAAGTTCAAATATTGGAGCAAAGATCTCAAGGGGCTGTGAAATCTCCATCTTTGGGGTGGGCTCCGAGGGTGGCCCTGGCTCCCCTGGACACTGGGGACATAGAATTGAATCATAGAATGATAGAATCGATTGGGTTGGAAAAGACCTCTCAGATCATCAAGGCCAACATGTGTGTCTGCATTTCAGAGCACTCAGCTCTGTTAGGGCAGCTGGGACAGGAGCACGGGGGGCTGGGGTTGTGCAGCTCCTCGGGGTGGGTGAGTGAGTGGGTTTGCATCTTACAAAGGGAGCAAAGAGCCTCCTGTCCCCAAAGAGACACTTCGTGGTGTGTTTTCTAAGTGAGAGCCCAAGCAGGAAGGGAGTGGAAGGAAATGAGATGATCATCCCTGGTGTAGGAACTGCACCCATGTGTTCTCCAGGTTGAGGATTTGTGTTTCAAGTGAAGGTCAGCCTTGGATGTTGTTCCCTCATGCAGAAGGATAACTCAGTGCACAGAACTTTTAATTGTAGGGAACAGTGGGGGGAAAGAGCTTGTGCTTTAAATTTGAGTCTGAAATGTCATATATTGGGAAATTCTATCCCTGGACAATCTTTTCAGAGAAAAGCTGACAGTGTCTTCTGGAACACTGGAGTGGATTAATAGGATGGATTCAGCAGGGCTGGTCAGGTTGGGTTTGTGATCAATGTTGGGATTTGTGAGAGAAGAAAATTCTGCTTGTTTGGTTTTCACTGGTTTTTTTTGGAGGGGTAAATACTGTATGGCAAATATATATATTAAATATATACAAAACTACCATAACCTTCTGTATAGACCCAATAGCACAGTACATATTAACATAGTTAATGTCATTGTGGTGTCAAGCTTTTTTCTTTTAAATAGAGCACATTTTATTCTCATAATATCTATTTTACTGCAGGTATTGGAAATAACTCTGTGTGTAGTGGGTGAACTCAGTTTCAGCCTCTTTGGTTGCTGTTGGTAAAGGAAATGATGGACTTTGTACCTAAGGGAATGTTTAAATGAGGTTTTGTCTGTGATCTTCAAGTGTTCAGGTCTTCAGAAGCAAGTGGAGGGTGTTACAGGACATGGGAAAGAATATCCATATTTCAGTCAATACTGAGATTTACTGATGCTAAATAGAGAAGCAGGGAGGTAAGAAATAATATTCTGTAGCCTTTCAAAACTTGGGAAATAGGCTCATGGGTTGGGAAAAGGACAGGGAGTGATTCACCATCTGGGCGAAACAGAGTCAGCTTGGGGAGAAAGGAATCTAATTTGTTACCAGTCAAAACAGTAATGAAAAATAAAGCCAAATCTTAAAAATCCCCACATTGCTCCTGCCCCTCCTCTCTTCCCAGCTTCACCTTCACTCCCAGTTTTCTCTCTCCCTCACAGGGAGATGGGGAATGGGGCTGTGGTCAGTCACCACATGCCTCTGCTGCTCCTTCCTCCCCAGGGGGACAAATCCTCATGCTCTTCCCTGCTCCACTGTGGGGCCATCCCTGGGGCACAGTCCCCATGAGCTACCCCTTCCCATGGACTGCAGACCCTCAGGAGCTGCTCCAGGGTGATCCATCCCATGGGATCAGTCCCTCAGGAGCTGCTCCAGTGAGGATCCATCCCATGGGCTCAGTCCCTCAGGAGCTGCTCCAGTGAGGATCCATCCCATGGGCTCAGTCCCTCAGGAGCTGCTCCAGTGAGGATCCATCCCATGGGCTCAGTCCCTCAGGAGCTGCTCCAGTGAGGATCCATCCCATGGGCTCAGTCCCTCAGGAGCTGCTCCAGTGAGGATCCATCCCATGGGCTCAGTCCCTCAGGAGCTGCTCCAGAATGGATCCATCTCATGGGATCAGTCCCTCGGGAGCTGCTCCAGGGTGGATCCATCCCATGGGATCAGTCCCTCAGGAGCTGCTCCAGGATGGGTCCTCAGTGGGGTGCAGGTGGGTCTTGGCTCCACCGTGGCCCTCCATGTGCTGCAGGGGCACAGGTACCTCCCCGTGGGCACCATCCCAGGGCTTGGGAGCAGAAAGCAAGGCTGGAGATGGGTGGTGGAACCTTATTTTATTTGCTGTTTCCAAAGCTGGGGTTTTCCTGGGGTGTTTTTGCTAATTGCTAATGACAGTGACATCACTGTTTGATGTGTCTGTAGGAGAGGCAGGAGGTGTTTCTGAAAGGCTGAGCGAGTCAGGAATGCAGATGGAGTTGGAAAGCTTGGACTTGCTTTGCAGTTGGGAATTTGAGGGCTTTTGAGGGATTGAGACTTGCAGAGAGCTGGTTCGAGGGCAGTGATAAGAGAGCAAACCCTTCTCTTTCCTGGTTAAATCTGCAGGGTTAGTTTGAATGATGCCATCTTTTCCAGTCTGTTCTGTGGGTGGCAAACAAAGGGAGCAGGTTTTCCCTGGGAGGGGCCATGGGAAGCTCTGATTTCCTGGGCCACGTCAGTGCCTTTTCCCCACTCGGGTGATTCCAGAGCAGGGATTGATGGGCCCCTCTCCCTTAACGAGTTTGCTAAATTGATTCCATCATTGCTTTTTGTCACCTCTGTAGAACTAACATGGAAGTGCCACGGAGGGTCCCAGAGCCGAGCGCGGCGCTGGAGTTGGTCAGACCCGGTGTCATCAGCGCCATAATTGACAAATAATACCCCTCATAAATACTGCCAGGCTTTTCAATTAGTTTTCATCTCAAATTCGGGATGCAAAATGATGGCCTGTCAACTGACAATGGATGACAAAAATTAATAAATTGTCTTCTAAATAGTATGGACACTTAAGAAAAATTGGGCAGCCAATTTAGCACAGCATGAACCGGGGGGAACCTTTTGTACTGTTGCCGTGCCACTAATGTTGTCTGGGTCTTTATTAATGGTGCTTGGCTGCTGCTGACAGTTTTGTTGCTACTGGCAACTTTCTTCATTAAAATTAAAGCCAGCGTCAAATCCCATTAGCTGCACTCTGGGTACCTTGCATTTTTATTTTTTTTATGTGTGTATATATTTCTTTTTTTTTTGTCTTTACAAACATGTTCTTTATCTACAGAAAGTTGGGAAGGGTGGTTAAAAATTAGTCTTTCATCTGGTGCGTGGCTGATTACTTAACTAAATAATGGATGGTATTTTTTTTTTGAGGGAATTTGTCTCCAGCACATTCCAGCATGTCTGGTCTATAGCTGAGTAACTGAGCAGAGAAATCCATAAATGAGCTTTATAAATTACCTTTCCTGCACACCGTTGTGCTGTGCTGCCTGCAAGCTGGTTGGGACACTGGTGAAACAGCCCCTGGAGCAGAGCAGCTCGCTCAGGGTGTTCTGCTGCTGCCTCTGCACTAAAATATTAATGAGCTTCAGTATCTGCTCCAGACTGAGGGATCAACACGTGTGAAAGGCAGCTCTTAGAGGGAAAACACTCTGGGTGTGTCTTTGCCTGGTTTTGGGGGGGATCTGTGTTCCTGGAAGAACCTTTTGAGCTTCTCTTTAAGTCCTGGATTGCCTCCTGAAGCTGAAGGAGGGCAGGGTTAGGTGGGATATTGGGAAGGAATTGCTGGCTGGGAGGGTGGGCAGGCCCTGGCACAGGGTGGGCAGAGCAGCTGTGGCTGCCCCAGCCCTGGAGTGTCCCGGAGTGAAATGGGATGAGCTTTCAGGTCCCTCCAACCCAAAGCAGTCTGTGATTTTGCATCTCTCTGATGGTATCTGTGTATATAGTACAGATAAAGGAAGTGAAGAGGTGGATTCTGGGCACCAAAGAGGTTCCTTCCTCCTGGAGATGGTCTTTGAGGAAAGCTGAAAAGCCCCAGACCCATGTCTTGTGAGTGCTGAGCAGCAGGAGTTGTCTGAGGTGCTGCTTTTTGGGGTTATTTTTTAGTGACATTTTATACCCAGTAGCACACAGGTCTCCTCCCAAAGCCCCACCAGTGCCACTTGTCACATCCTTGGCCAGCACTGGGAGGTTTTTGAGTGAATGAGCTGCACAGGTTTATGTATTTCCAGCTGAAGCCACAATGAGTTTGTTTTGAGATGATAAAGTACAGACTGATTCATCAAGAAGGAAAAGAATGCAGTTTTGTTCTGAAAAGGATTATTTAAAAAGTTGGGTCTCTGCTGCCCCAAGCAGATAAATCATCATTTTTATGAGGTCTTTAGCTCAGTGAGTACTCAGATGTTGAGCACATAGCAAAGGGATGTGGTGGTAGCTGTCTCTTTGTGCAGTGTCCAGGCATGGTCTACATTTATCTGAGTATTTCCCCTGTCTCAAAGAGGGAAGTTGCAATTTTTGCAGCTTTTTTAAGAATATGAAATAGAATTTCATGAAGTTTAGGAAGTAGAATCCAGATTAAACATGGCTGTGTCGTGTTTGACTCAGCCCTTGGAATGGATCCCCCTCCAAACCTGTTCATCTGTTGCTGCCCTGACTCACCTTCTGGTGCCTCACAAAGCTGCAGGTTTGTGACAGCCTTGCAGGAATGGGCTCCAAAGCCCTTCTGGACTAATGGTGGTCCCTCCCTGAGCCGAGCACAGTCAGTGCTGCCTGTCCTGGGTCTGTGGGGCAGCTGGGATGCAGGACACAGACACACCTTCCCCCAAACCCCCCTGTTCTGAGTCTGTGGGGCACTTGGGATGCAGGATACAGACACACCTTCCCCCAAACCCCCCTGTCCTGGGTCTGTGGGGCACTTGGGATGCAGGATACAGACCCACCTTCCCCAAACCCCCCTGTCCTGGGTCTGTGGGGCAGCTGGGATGCAGGACACAGACACACCTTCCCCCAGACCCCCCTGTCCTGTGTCTGTAGGGCACTTGGAATGCAGGACACAGTCACACCTTCCCTCACACACCCCTGTTCTGGGTCTGTGGGGCAGCTGGGATGCAGGACACAGACACACCTTCCCCCAAATCCCCCTGTCCTGGGTCTGTGGGGCAGCTGGAATGCAGGACACAGTCACACCTTCCCTCACACCCCCCTGTCCTGGGTCTGTGGGGCAGCTGGGATGCAGGACACAGACACACCTTCCCCCAAACCTCCCCCGTTCCTGCCCAGGAAAGTGCCCGGTGTGGGGGGCGGTGCCCTCGCTGGGTCTGTGGGTGTGTGTGCTGGGTGTTCCAGAGCAAGGGGTTAATTCCAGGTGTGCCATTTCCCTCAGCAGGTGAGGTGAGTCTGTTAAAGGGAACACAGGATGTTTGAGGGTTCCTTACACTTTTTTCTGCTGATGTTGAGAGGATAATGCTCAACATTCATTACCTGATCTGTGAAGGGCCATCATCCCATTCCTGTTCCTCTGGGTGAATGGGCACCCAGGTACATAAACAGTAACACAAATATTTCCTGTATTTTCCTTTTTTCTCCTGGTCTAGGAGAGGTTCGAGGAAAGAGGATGGGGTGGGTGGGTGAAGTGATGGAGCATCATGACAGGCCCTGAGCAGCTTGGTCCAGTGGGAGGTGTCCCTGGCCATGGCAGGGGTTGGCATGGGATGTGATTTAAGGTCCCTTCCCACCCAACCCATTCTGAGGTTCTGTGGGCTCTGCAGTGTGGAGCCAGTTCAGTGTGTCCTGGCAGGCTGGTCCCATCATGGGGTGTCACCACCTGTTCAGTGTCTCTGGTGGGGACACTGATGCTGATAGTCCCTCACCAGAAGACAAGATGTAAAAGTAAAGAAAAATGAGGCAATCCTGTTAATCAGGATAATTAAGAAGGTGCCCTTCTCCTGGAAAGGGAAAAAATGATACTTCTTCCCTTGCCCCTACCAAATTTTGAGGACCAGAGGTATAACTGTTCAGCAAAATTAATTTTTCTTTCAGACCAGTCCTTTTGATTTAAAAAAAATCAGAAGTAAATTTAAAAACCCCATTTTGGAGCAGAGTGTGGTTGGTGAAGAGCTTTTTGGTCCCAAAATTTCCCAACATGAAGTGTGAATCCTTTCAGCACAATAACATGAACACAATTTAAGGGGAAAAAAAGGAACACACACACACACACACACACACACACACACACTTTTTTTTTTCCCCTGCCAGCGTTCCTGGGTTTGTTATTCAGTGGCTGCTGTATTAAATTGGATTTTGTGTCCATCATTATTAAAATGTGAAGTGTGTCGGTCACAAAGCATACATTTCAGGGCAGTTAGCTGAATAATTCTTTTCTTTATTATCCCAAATTACTGCTGAGCTCTGGAGAGGTGAGCAGTTTAGCCAATTATTGCCATTTGAGCTGGATTTGTGGGTGATTAGCTCCTGGTCGAATTCAGTGCTGGCAGGGGCTTTGAAGCCGGGGCTCGTGTGATTTTCGCAGCGGTGAGGTAGGAATAGACACGGCTAATGACAGGAAGGTCGCGTGGGTGAGTGACCCGGGGGGGGCCGCGGGGGCAGCAAATAGGGCACCACAATAACAAGTGTGTCCTAACCCCGCCGTGCATAATCGCGGGGCTACGGGATTGTCGGAGATGCTGACAGCTCAATTAAAGGGGAACCCTTTGTGCCATGTACCCCGGCAGAACGACAGAAATATTACCAACAAAAAAGGGAGGGGGCCACAAGGGAACTGGTTAAAGATCCAGGGTTCTTTTTCTTTCCCCCCTTCATCGGAGCCTGCACAGAACAAGCTGCGAGAAGCATCCATTTGTGAAATAATAGGTTGTCCAGGGGAGGGGTATGGTGCCAAACATGGCTACAAAAAAAAGCTGCTCTTAAGTGGTCTTCCTGATGTTTCTATGGAAACACTATAGTGTCAGGAGAGAAAGTTAAAATTGGGTTTTAAGCTTTTCATGGCTTTTCTCCCCTTCCTTTCCCCCCCACCTCCAAATGCCTACTTCATATGGAATGTGATAAAGGGAGTTTCAGGGAATGGAAGGCAGATTGTCTCCCTAGAAGTTGTAATGCCTGCACCATAATTCCTTATCCTGTGTCACCCACCCAACACTCAGTTTGTTTCTAAAGGGAAATAAATGTTTTGTTGCTTCCTTTTCATGCCTGACCCTTCAGCCCTTTCCCCTGCCACGAGCCATTCCGCTCCCAGAGCCTTCCCCAAATTAACTGTGCCACGCAGTCGTGTTTGATCCCACTGAATCTGCTTCCCAGCCTTAGTTTTCCCTGGAATCAGTCTCAGGAGCAGGGTCTGTGCGTGGTGTGGCCGCTGAGCTCGTTGTTGGCATCCTGTGCCCCCGACACCAGAGATCTGCGTGGCAGTGCCCTCACATCAGCACTGACACTGGTGTTGGAAAACCAGTGCCAAGGGGTTAATAAACCCTCTCCTGCTGAGTAGTAAGGGCTGGGATTTTTTTTCCCCACTTTTTTTAACAGTCCAGGATGAGCAGAATAAGCCTTGGAAGGCAATGCAGGCAGGAACCACTGCAGGACAGGAAGATGCTGTGACTCTCTGGGTGCTGTGCCCTGCTCAGAGTGGTGAGCCAGGGTTAGGTGGAGAGATGTGCCAGTCCTTTAAATGCCTGTTCAGCACCTTAGGAAGGGCGTACAGGTAACTGGAGAGCTTGTAATGTCCTGGTCATGGGGAAAGTACACTGTTAGTCACAAAGCAGGGCTGAGGACAGAGTGCCTCATTCCCAAAGCTGCCAGTTGGAGCAGAACTCAGTGGGATTGTTGGGGTGTCCTGTGCAGGGCCAGGAGCTCCACTCAGTGACCCTTGGGGGTCACTGCCAGCTCAGGATAGTCTGTGATTCTGTGTCTCCTCCCATGCTGAGCATCTCTGTCCTTCAGCTGCCTGTGCCACCTTGTCTTTTGCCACGACTGTTGTGAGAACTTCCCTTAGAGTCATTTGCTGCCCGTTGGAGGAACTTGGAGCAATCATTATTCAAGGCCGGGTTGGACAGGGCTTGGAGCACCCTGGGCTGGTGGGAGGTGTCCCTGCCCATGGCAGGGGGTGGCACTGGGTGATCTGAAACATCCCCTCCAGCCCAAACCAGTCTGGGGTTTTCTGATTAAAATTAAAGGCACATTAACAATAAGCACTAAGTTTGTTCTTCCCATGTGCCGTGTCCCCAGTGCTGATGTTCCTTGCAGGAACTGGGTAGCTGTCCTTTGCTGGAGGTGACAGTCTTCATTGCTGGGGCTGTGATGAACTGTAAGACTTGCTTCATCAGCACTGGCATTTTTTCAGTACATCTTTCTAATTTTCCTTCATAGCTTGTGTGCAGAGAGCTTGGAAAATAACGAGTTGGAGGTTGATTGGCCTTCAAGTTTAAGCAAAGCCATTATCTTTTGCTCCAAGTCAGATGTTAGATCCTCTCTGCTCTTTGTCTCCAGATGGAAATCGTGGCTGATCAGCCTCAGCATTAGGTAACCATTCATGGAGTAATTACCCACTGTGCCGAGTTACTGCCTTGTGTTTAGGGAATGTTAGGAGAGAATTGGGTGCAATGTTCTGATTTCATTTTATCCTAAAGGTGCATAACATAAATTTGCATAGTTTCCTCTGCGTGGAAGCCTCTCTGCTCTGTAGCAAATCGCTGCTGCTGCTGCCAGTGCCAGCTCTGAAGGAAGAGGGAGATGGTTTTGCCTTGTGCCTGAATGCAGTGAGAATATCTGGGGTGTTTGGGGGGCTTTGTGAAATGTTATTGTTAGATACTGAAGTTGGAGAATGTTTGAGGTCTCCTGTTCTCAGATCTCTTCAGAGCCGGCCCAGTTTCCTGGTCCTTTCCAGCCCAGACGTTCTGGGGTTCTGTGATGTGATGATAGGAGTGCCAGAAGCTTAAATGGACTCTAATACTGGAAACCTGTTAGAGTTAAGTCTTCTGGAAGCAAGAAATAACAATTCAGAGTTATTCTCTCATTTGTTATTAGGAGGAGCTGGGCTGTCCAGTGGTGCTGGACGGACTGTGCAGAGTGGGCTGGTCATGCAATCCTGGAGGATTCACCAACGTTGGTTCCCCATGTTCATACATTCAAAGGAAGTGTTTTGTTGTCCTGAATTTGCATGTAACAGGTAGTTTGTGATGCTGCCTTTGGGGCTTATCTGAGGATTTTTCTGATGAACAGTTTTTCTTTTGTGAACAGGATGCCTGTGATTTCTAGAACATTCCTGGCAGTGCCAGCTGCTAATCATGGCTGTGAGGACTGCAGACCTGCGTGGAAAATTAGGAATTTACACTGTTAGGGACTAAGTGTGAGATTGTTCCATTGTGTCAGAACAGCAGCAGGGCAGGGGAACAGCACAGGGTGGGCTGAAATCAGGGAGGGGAGGGAATGAAGGGCTGGGGGAAGTTCACACCAGTCATGGCAGTGAGATGGATTTGGGAAAGAAATCAGAAACCAAAGTAGATTTGTAGATGGGTTGGGTTGGATGGGGCCCTAAAGGCTCCAGCTCCCCACCCTGGGGACACTGTATCTCCTTTTCCAGAAGGGCCCAGTCTTGGCTCTGCTGCCTTGAAAGGCCCTTTTTAAGGCTCACCTGCCAGAATCTTTGCTGCAGCATCAGGCACCCTCGAGAGGTCACTGTTTGAGACTCTGGTAGTTTGGTGTTTAAAACCCACATAACGCATGGACAGTTGTTTCCCTGTTGGTCCTGGTTGGTGGGTTAAGTTGACAGGTTTGGAGCTCACAGGAAGGATGTGGAGCAGGCAGGTTTGGAGTGAAGGCTCTGGAACAGCCGGGTCTGGAGGGAAGAAGGCTCTGGAGCATCTGGGTCTGGAGGGAGGAAGGCTCTGGAGCAGCTGGGTCTGGAGGGAGGAAGACTTTGGAGCAGCCAGGTTTGGAGGGAAGGCTCTGGAATACACTCAGGTGTGGAGGGAAGGCTCTGCACAGCCAGATCTGGAGCTCACAGGAAGGCTCTGGAGCACAGCCAGGTCTGGAGCTCACAGGAAGGCTCTGCACAGCCAGGTTTGGAGCTCACAGGAAGGCTCTACACAGCCAGGTCTGGAGCTCACAGGAAGGCTCTGGAGCACAGCCAGGTTTGGAGCTCACAGGAAGGCTCTGCACAGCCAGATCTGGAGCTCACAGGAAGGCTCTGCACAGCCAGGTTTCCCCAGTCTGTGTGTGTTCAGGTGCAGGGGGTATCCTGTACATGGTGCTGCCTCCCTGTAGCCAGGGCTGTTGGTTTTTCTTTCCCCCTGCCCTGCCCTCTCCCCAGCTCTGGCGCTCTCCATCCGCGGCACGCGGAGCTGCCGGCAGTGTGGAGCTGCCCTGGTGCCCTGGAGCTCAGCAGCATAAGCTGATTGACTCAGTTAAGGCCCCAGCCTCTAACAGCAAATGCAATCAATAAATCTTTGTTGGTAAATAATTGCTATCGAACAGAGTTTTAATATAAATTTATGAGTGGTGTTTTATCACAGCTTGGGGCTACAGCGAGCCACTGAGTGATGGATTTCAGATCACACTTACATTCATTACATTAACTTTGTAAGTTATTTAAAGCTTGTACACTTAACATTGCTTTTGGCTTGCAATGACCTCCTGGGAGTAGACGTAGCACAGACATTACTAATAAAGAGCTGCTGGTACGTCCAGGCAGCTCCTCTGTTTGCTTTGTGTTCCTCCAGCAAAGCCCAGGGAGGGAGGTCTGTGCACTCCAGTTGGAGCCCTTTTCCTCTGGCTCCTGGAAAGTACAGGCTGGAGGAGTGTGGTGGGGGAAGCCATTCCTCCCTTAGACACAGAATTGCAATTTTGGAGGGAAGGTGGTAAAAAAAAAAAGAGAAAGAAAAGTGAAGTGTGAAATTGTTCCCAGTTTGTGTGGAAATTGGAGGTGTTAAATTCCCAGTGTTGAATCTGGAGGCTTTGGCTCAGCTACGCCCAACTGCAGATGGAGGACTGTAAGAATTAAAGGTTTCATACAAATTAGTAAGAATGGTGTTATCAATTAATAATAATTTGAGGCAGAAAATATTTAGACAAAAACAATATGGGTATTTGGAAGCAGAAGATTGACTTGGTGGCTTATTGCAGAGCTTGGGGACTAAAGGTGACTCTGCAGTGTGTTCTCTGTGTGTGGGGACTGTTTGGAGGTGCCTGGGACCTGCCTGGGGTGCCTCTGAACTCCCTCAGGGTACCAGAGTCAGTGGGATCCCCTGGAACTCATTGCCAGGCACAGCATCTGATGTGACTCAAGCATGGACATAATGTGACTGAAGGGAAGGGCTTTTGCTGTAAAGTAACATTTCTTGTCACATCAGGGCTATTTATTTTTTAAAATTTAGTTAATGGTAAAGTGCACTTATAACTGATCTAAACTCTGATTCTAAGACCATTTCTCCAGATCATTCTATAAAATTACCACAAATTGGTGGCCTTGAGGAGAAAAATGTGGTTTATATGGGCTGCTTGGCTTTATAACACCAAGTCCTTGTGTTCAGAGCAGTTTATTCTCAAGATACTTTTATTTCTCACATACTGTGCCAGTGGTTCTGTTTGCCAAAGGAAAGCCTGAAGAACACGGGTTGGGAAGTCTGGTTTGTTAGTTAGGCA
This sequence comes from Sakesphorus luctuosus, assembly GCA_013396695.1. Lineage (NCBI taxonomy): Eukaryota > Metazoa > Chordata > Aves > Passeriformes > Thamnophilidae > Sakesphorus > Sakesphorus luctuosus. The sequence continues at coordinate 425,863 of VWZD01007542.1, read as the reverse complement.
CACAAATAGGTACATCATTCATATCCAATGCTGAGCAAGGTTTTGCAGATTTGGTTGGTTGGTTTGGTTTTTTTTTTACATCAAAGCACAGAATTCACTTTAAAAGTGTGGTGAAACCTCATTTTGAATAATTTTCTTCATTTAGATCCAAAACTAGAATGTTATCATTCACTCTTAGTAGCAAAATTTCTATGTAGTAAAAACCGTTGGCTGTGGTAGATTTTTACTATTTATTGAGTTTATAATTGGCATGAACTGATAATTATGGAAGTAATTATGTGTTGTCTGTATAGAAAAGGGACAGCTGAAAGGTGTGAAGTATATAAATTTAACTTTCTTCAAAACTTCAAAAAAAGAGAAGGCAAAGGGGGGAGGAAGAAAGATCACCATTGTGTTCCTTAGTGCTTTTTCCCCATTAAAAGGTCTGAAGAACAAACCAGTGCAGGGAGCTGTAATTTTTGATCCCCACGGTGCAGCACTAACTAGAGCTGGGTCCCCTGAGCACAGGGAACGTGCTGCAGGTGAGCTGTGAAAGGTGGGAGAGGTGAAGCCACAGCTCACCTCCCATAGACAAACAGCAGAGTCAAAGGCAGGCACAGCTTTCATTTCCCAGCAGAGCAAACAACGTCTGGAACCGCTGGCAGGCGGTAATTGGGCTGTGCCGCGGGCGGGAGGGCTGGGGGGGAGTGCAGGAGCCCCTTCTCCTGGGAAGAGTTGGAGTTGTGGCAGGGAACAGCTCAGGGAGGCACAGACGGGACCCCCAGGCAGGCAGGGGCNGTCCCATCCTTGGCGTGGGTTGGGAAGGGCTCCACTGTCCCATCCTTGGCGTGGGTTGGGAAGGGCTCCACTGTCCCATCCTTGGCGTGGGTTGGGAAGGGCTCCACTGTCCCATCCTTGGCGTGGGTTGGGAAGGGCTCCACTGTCCCATCCTTGGCGTGGGTTGGGAAGGGCTCCACTGTCCCATCCTTGGCGTGGGTTGGGAAGGGCTCCACTGTCCCATCCTTGGCGTGGGTTGGGAAGGGCTCCACTGTCCCATCCTTGGCGTGGGTTGGGAAGGGCTCCACTGTCCCATCCTTGGCGTGGGTTGGGAAGGGCTCCACTGTCCCATCCTTGGCGTGGGTTGGGAAGGGCTCCACTGTCCCATCCTTGGCGTGGGTTGGGAAGGGCTCCACTGTCCCATCCTTGGCGTGGGTTGGGAAGGGCTCCACTGTCCCATCCTTGGCGTGGGTTGGGAAGGGCTCCACTGTACTATCCATGGGGTGGGATGGGAAGGGCTCCACTGTCCCATCCATGGCGTGGATTGGGAAGGGCTCCACTGTCCCATCCTTGGCGTGGGTTGGGAAGGGCTCCGCTGTCCCATCCGTGGGGTGGGATGGGAAGGGCTCCACTGTCCCATCCATTGGCAAGGGCTCCGCTGTCCCATCCATGGGGTGGGATGGGAAGGGCTCCACTGTCCCATCTGTGGGGTGGGTTGGGAAGGGCTCCTTGCCGAGGCTGTGCCCAAGTGCATGGCCAGGAACTGGGAGTTGTCAGTGGGGCTTTGCCGCTGGGATCACCCCTGCAGAGTTGTCAGGCCATGTGGAGAGTGGTGAGGCACTTCAGCTGGAATTCTGCTGCTCTGGAGGGCTCCTGCTTGGGCAGAGCTGGCCTGTGTCCCCTCCTGGCTTTGGGATTGGCTCTGCAGAGACTTCATAAAGCTGCAGGTTTAATGGGAAGACCAGCAGCAGAACTTGCTGTCGGGGCTTTAACCTGCTGTAACAAGAGCAGTTCCATGGCTGTTGGAAGCCCCGTGCTTTGTAGGGCATCTTTCTGTGTTCTGATTTCCCTTCGTTTTAATTGCCTTCGGAAATGAGGAGGGAAAAGCTCATTTTATGGGGATTAGAGAGCTGAAGTCTGTTGGTTTAGATTCCTGGTTATGATTTAATGAAATATGGATATAAGTATCTGCTTTGATCTCTGACCCTGGTGCACCCCTGTGGTAGGTACTGTCCACAGTGTCTCCCTGGACGTTCCAGTAAGACTTTCTGAATAACCAGAGTGCCATGTGATTCCTTAGGAACTGGTGTTGGACGGTGTTTCCTCCCAAACTGCAAACAGTGAAGGTGCCACTGGGGAGAAGGCACATCATGGGAGGGGCAGGGGAGAAAGAGTAACTTGCAGGAGAAAGCGCATCTGAAAACGTTGCCAATTTTCTCTCTGTGTTTTAAATAGGAGTGCATTGGCCAGAGGGTATCTAACCTTTCCTCTCTCCCCCCTCAGGGTATGCTGCTGAAAAGGAGTGGCAAGTCACTGAACAAGGAGTGGAAGAAGAAATACGTGACGCTGTGTGACAACGGGGTGCTGACCTACCACCCCAGCCTGCACGTGAGTACGGCGAGCTGGGGGCTCAGCGGGCACTGCCAGGCTGGGGTTGTTCAGCCCCTTGGGCAGAGCAGCTTCTCACTCTCTCTTCATTCCCCTCGCTCTCAAAGCACCATAATCTGAAATGAAACTCCCTGGAGCAAGTCTGGGTGCAGGCTGGATCCCCTGGCAGTAGGACTTCCCAGGAGGCAGCTGGAGCAGTTTGTCTTTCATTTCTGCTGGTTCTTTTATGGACTTGTGGTTGATCCCAGGATTAAAAAACATAATCCTTTTATAAGAAGAAGTTTCTAGGCGTAGTAAGAACTGAGGAGAGGGCTTTGTCAGTGTGCAGTGATTGTGGTTTGTTCAGGAATAGTTCTGAGCAGCCTTTTGGAAATGGCATAGCTAATGCCACGTGTTTTACACAGCTTTTCCATGATGAGGCATCTGGTTTTGTCCCAAGGATGCTGTCTGTCCCCCTCAGTGCCCGTGTCACATCCCTGGAGATGGATTTGGGAATGGAAGGAGCACAGTGATCTGACTCAGGATTAGCCACCCCAAAAACCATGGAGTGACCCTCACCAAGGTCTTTATAATCCTATCTGGTCTTGTATTCTGTCATCATCATCATCATCCCATATATGCAATCTGGAGGGAGGCCACTTGTAACACTTGTAGGCCCAGTTGTTTCTAAGCCTGTTGGTGACACTTTGAGCTCCCAGGTAATTTTCTGTTAGAGTGAAAATCAAGGTTTGGATCAGATGTGTTTTCTGTAAGCTCTGAGAGTTACAGACCTGCATGTGCAACTGGCAGGAAACTTCTGCTTTGGCTGGGTGGTGTTTGAGGAGCGTGGAAGCACAGGATCATTCAGGTTGGAAAAGACCTCTGAGGTCAAGTCCAAGCAGTCACCCTGCACTGCCAAAGCCACCACTCAGCCATTCTCCAGGTGTCACATCTACATGTCTGGCACACGGGCACTGTGCTTGTGCCAACTTGCTGTTCCCTGGCTGTGGAATAGCAGCACTTTCTCTGGCTTGACACAGGATTTCATAGTCTCAGGTCCTGCCTAAATAATGCTTTGCTCCAGTTGCTGATGTTACCTGCGTGTCTCTTCAAAATGATTCAGTAAATGAGATGACAGGCAGCTTCAAGGCATTGCTGCTTTCCATCAGCACCCTTGGCCCTCAGCCCCTGTGTTTGGAGCAAGGTTTTCACTGCTCCTTTGTAGGATGCAGTTCAAGTCTCTCTGTGTGGTTTGGCCACTCTTAGTGCCTCCCAATTTGGGTAATTGTGCTGTGAAGCAGTCCTGGTGTACCCAACTGTGTGTTGGTGTTGCTGCCAGGAGGGAAGCAGAGGTGCTGTGTCCTTTGGGGGAGCTCCCACCAGCGTTGCCTTGGCTTATGCTGGCCACTCTGGGTCACAGAGCAAGGAGAGGTGCAGTGTGTGCTCCTCCCTGGCGCTGGGCAGGGGCTCCATTGTTCTGTCAGAGCTGTGCAGTCGGAGTTGTTCATTGCTCTTGCAGACAATGGAGAACTTCTCCACAGGCTGCCCTGGAGCTGCAGCGTCTCCCCGGAGTGGGAATCCATGGAGGTTACACATAATTACTTTGAGATTAGAGGTAAACCCATCGGAGGTGAGGGAGAATCCATTTAAAGCAGAAGTAATTACTGGGCTGTAATTGTTTCCCTCCGTGCCCTCCCCACGAAGGAGGTGCAGAGCTCCGTGTGCTCCGTCCTGGTTTGGGCAGGGTTGGGGCAGAACCAGAGGTGTTCACTCAGTCTCACTCCCCTGCAGTTGTGCTGGACTTTGTGTGCAGGAGTGGCACCATTTCCTCTCGGGTATTGCCAGGTGAATGGGTTTTTTCCCCCTAATAGGAGTCTCTCAATGTGTTTCTGGTTTGGTTTTGCAAGTTTTCTGTTTATCAGTAACTTTTTGTTGCTTGTTTTCACAGCAATGCCAAAGACACTGATGAATTTTTAATACTGTGCTTGTAGTGCTGTTTGGGCTAATTTCCTACATTGTTTTGAGGAATTATTCCTTATTCCTACCAACTTGCCCATTAAATACCAGTGAAGAAAAGAGCTTTTGTTACCCGTTTGCAGTCAGTTTCCTAAACGTGTGTAAAGCCTGACTCTAATCTGAGCACTTAGATTTGGATTGTTAAAATGTGCACGTCATTTCAGTTAATGAAAATGTTGCCATTTTAATTCTGGAGTGAACGTTTAGTGGGAGCAAAAGGTGGGCTGGCCTCTGGTGGTGGCAGGAAAGGTAAATTTAGAGGGTAATTTGGTCCGTCCAGTCTGTGGTTTGAGTCAGAACGTGCCACCTGCATTGGAAGGACCTATTGCAACATTGAATGGCTGATACCAAGCACTGTATGAAACGTTGCTGGATTTGGCCACAGGTGGGTCAGGTGTCTCTGTCAGGTCGGTTGGTGACGCCTTGGGCACGAAGGAGAACTCTTGGCATAGAAAATGGGTAATGCAGGAATCAGGAGGGACATCCTCCCTGAAAGGATTGGCTGCAGAATGAAAGGGTTTGGGCTGGGGAGTGGGAAATCAAATGAGTCCCTTTCTTGCAGAGGAGGCATCCCTGGAAGGGTCAGGGCTGTTTGGCAGGGCAGCAGTGGAGAAGAGGGCGCGTTGTGCCAGCTAAATGAGGCACTGCTGATGCCACCAGGCTGATGTTTGACACAATAGCTCAGTCTCTCTCCTTTCTTTTCAAGGAAGTGGGGGGAGAGGAAAACGGGAAAGAAAAATACATGTACATAAGCACCCTACTGTTTCCTGACTTGGTCATGTCAGGTTTTTTCAAGAGCCTCAAACCTTCCCGTCCCTTGGGAGGCTGAGGAGCTGTGCCGACAGAAAATGGTGGGGATAATGAGAGAGAACTTTGACCCTCAGGCTTCAAAGTTCACCAGAGCTCCCTATTCATCTTGGGCTCCTGAGCAGAGCCGTGGAGGGGATGACTCAAATTCTGGCCGATGAATTCCGCGTGAGCCTCCCCAAAGGGCCTGGGGGCTGTGGAGGCATCTCTGGGCTTTTAATGGCTGTGCCAGCAGCCAGGGCTCCCGAATGTATTCCCCAGGATTCCTGCTGGGCAGCACTGCTGCTTTATTGAGCTGCTCCCCATCAATAGCTGAGCATGTCTCACCACTGTATCTGCCAGAGGTTGCCATCGTGCCACAGGGCAGGAGATGACAAAGCTTTCAGTGGGAGTGTCCATTTTCTGCTCTTGTGTCTTCATCATTCATCACTGCCCCTCATTTATGGAAAGAAGAAAGGGGGGTAAAAAGGCTGAAAACAGCTTTTTTTGGTAAGGGCAGTTTTCCCATTTTATATATTGTCTGGTTTAGATTGGATTTCAAAAAAAAAAAAAAAAAAGAAGCACAGTGCTGGGGCATCTTCTGGGGGAAGAGCAGCTTCCTGAACAGGGGAGCAGGAAGGTGTGATGCCCATCTGGAACACACCTGGTACATCAGCCTGTGGTGTCTGCACAGCAAGGTTGATGTTTGCTTTGCTGCAGCCTTTAGCCTTCATCTCACTGGCCTTTCCTGTCAGCTAATTCTCAAATTATGCCTTGGTAAACACAGACTTGGACTGACAAAAGGAGATGTTTGAGGCCAGGCTGGACAGGGCTTGGAGCACCCTGGGCTGGTGGGAGGTGTCCCTGCCCATGGCTGGGGGTGGGATGGGATGGGTTTTGAGATCCCTTCCAACACAAACCATTCCATAATTCTGTGTTGTTTTTAACATAAAATGTAGCTCTGCCTCCTGAAAGAACAGTGAGCAAATCAAATGCTGCAGAGCTGCAGTTTGAGTATTGATGAAGATAATCTGAAGCATGTGTAAGTTTTTATTGTGCTTACTGTTGCATCTATTAACATGCCTAAAACATTGGTTAAGATAGACAAAGGGAATGATAGGAAGAGTTACAAGGTGTTTGGGTGGTCATTTCTGATCACTGAGATGGTGATGAGATGGTGCCCTGTTTTGCTGCTCACCACAACCTGCATTCTTGCTGGAAGCCTTTTCCTCAAAGCCACATTCAGGGCAACATTCTCCTTTCTAACCATATTACTTACATGTTCCAGAGCTTTCCTTTCTTAACTGTTCCATGTTGTATTTCTGTATAACTTGTGGCCTAGAGGATAACCAGCCTTTATGGAGAAAATAAGAGCTGCTGTAACTTTTTTGGGGGTAAAGATGCCAACCATAAAACAGCAGAAGAGGCTTCTCTGGTGGTGTAGCTGTACAGACTGCTCAGTCCCTTTGGAGCCTCCTGGAAATCTTCTTTATTGTCTTAATGTGAAAGATGGAATGGAGTGGAGATAATTTGGGAGAAAAACGTAAAACTGAAGGTCTTGGGATCCCAGAATCTCCTGAGCTGGCAGGGGCCTGCGAGGTTCATCCATCCCAGCTCCCCTTCGCAGTCTGTGTGCCATCCAGGGTTGCCCAGGAGCAGCAGCTGGTCCTGCCTTTGCTCAGCCTCACAGGGTTGGTGCTGGCCCATCTCTGGCTGCTCAGGGTCTATGCCCCTGGGGGGTGACAGAGCCCTGCAGCCCTGGAGCAAACAGGCCTTCCAGCATCACAGCCCTCTGCTCTCTCTTCACAAAGTCAGGGAACATTCTCGGCATCAGAATGGGTTGCAATTTGAATGGCAAAAGCTGAGCTATTAATTAGTCAGGGGGTTTATAAAGTCAGAGCTTCCTGTCCAGCCGAGCGAAGTGCTGTGGGTGTAAATGCTTCATAAATTACTCAGGATGGTAAAACTCCAGTTTGTCTTTTACAGCAGCTCTCTTTACAAAGGCTGGATGAGAAGTGAAGTGCAGAGGCAAAAATTTTCTTCAAATTTTATGAAAATGAGTGATGCATTTATGGAAAAAACAGTGGTTTGTTTCTGTTGTGTTCAGAGTGGTGTCCTGGCTTCATGCCCTGGCCCTGAAACATTGATGGAGCAGGTTAACACCACAGTATAGATACAGGCAATGCTTTTTATTACTGAAATTTAATGTTCTTGATTCCCAATGTGAATAAAACAGATTGGTGATGACCTTCTTTTTGTCAGGACACAGCACTTTAGGGTGATCCGTGGGTTCCAGAATGCCTTTTCATTCCTCTCTTCTCCTCAGAAAATAACAATCCCTTGCTTTCCTTAAGATGACCTGTGTGTTGTGTGTGAGTGGCAGTGCCCTGTGTGTTCTGTGTGAGTGGCAGTGCCCGTGTTAGTGTGCCAGGATGGCTCTGTGTGAGTGGCAGTGCCCATGTTTGTGTGCAGGGGTTGGCTCTGTGTGAGTGGCAGTGCCCGTGTTTGTGTGCCAGGATGGCTCTGTGTGAGTGGCAGTGCCCGTGTTTGTGTGCCAGGATGGCTCTGTGTGAGTGGCAGTGCCCGTGTTTGTGTGCCAGGATGGCTCTGTGTGAGTGGCAGTGCCCGTGTTTGTGTGCCAGGATGGCTCTGTGTGAGTGGCAGTGCCCGTGTTTGTGTGCCAGGATGGCTCTGTGTGAGTGGCAGTGCCCGTGTTTGTGTGCCAGGATGGCTCTGTGTGAGTGGCAGTGCCCGTGTTTGTGTGCCAGGATGGCTCTGTGTGAGTGGCAGTGCCCGTGTTTGTGTGCCAGGATGGCTCTGTGTGAGTGGCAGTGCCCGTGTTTGTGTGCCAGGATGGCTCTGTGTGAGTGGCAGTGCCCGTGTTTGTGTGCCAGGATGGCTCTGTGTGAGTGGCAGTGCCCGTGTTTGTGTGCCAGGATGGCTCTGTGTGAGTGGCAGTGCCCGTGTTTGTGTGCCAGGATGGCTCTGTGTGAGTGGCAGTGCCCGTGTTTGTGTGCAGGGGATGGCTCTGTGTGAGTGGCAGTGCCCGTGTTTGTGTGCCAGGATGGCTCTGTGTGAGTGGCAGTGCCCTGTGTGTTCTGTGTGAGTGGCAGTGCCCGTGTTTGTGTGCCAGGATGGCTCATTCCAGCCCCGTGGGATGGGGATGCTCCACCGTGGCTGGTCCAGGGCTCGGGCTCTGCCTGGGCAGAGCGGGGCGAGCACTTGGGAGACTTTTGTTTTTTCTGAGGTGTGCCTGTGGCCCAAATGGAAACCAATCAAGGAGCGATTTATGTTCATTAAGGGCTTGTCAAAACTGAAAAATTCTCTAATCAAGAGCGGCGCTGCGGCGGCCCCCGCATGGCTGGGAGTGTGGCCCGGCGGCCGCGGCGCTGCGCCCGCACCACTCTGGGCGAGGGAGCTCTGCTGATTGCATTAGGCTAAGCTGCGAAGTAAATGAACCGTGGCTTATTTAGGTGCAACTACTCCAGTGTCGGCCTGCCCCGCAGGGCACTTTACAGCGCTTTATGGCTTTAAAATTAGTGTAGCTTCCCATTTGCTGCAGGGTGCTGCATGTTATGCCTTTGAACTCAATAAGCAAAGGGAAGGGGCGCTTTTGTTTTTTTTCTTCTCCCCCCTCCCTTCCTTTTCTTCTTTTTGCAGTTTAGCAATTTTGTTTTGCATCTTTTCCAGACGGCGTTTGGCCATAAAAATGTCTGACTGCCACAGAGAGGCACAAAAGTCAGGGCTCCATCCGCTTCCTGGTCTGCTCCCGGTGGGGGAAGAGGAGCTGGTTGTTGCTGAGGGTGAACAATGGCTGTTGTGGGTCCAGTAGGTCAGCTCACAGCCCTGGAATTGGCTCTCAGCAAACACGCTGCACACAGTCTTTAAAATGTCATCCAGAGGTGCAACCATAAACTTTCTTTTCCATAATAATTTTTATTGCGCCTCAGATCAGGAATTGCTGTTTCACCCCCAGCAAGTGGAGCCTGAGGAGTGTTATGTCCAATTGAATGGTGGGGGGAAACTGCCATGAAGGGAAGGTGGTTTTTATGGAGTCATGGAATGGTTTGGGATGGAAGGGACATAAAAGCCTGTCTTGTTCCACCCCCTGCCGTGGGCAGGGACACCTCCCACCAGCCCAGAGTGCTCCAAGCCCTGTCCAGCCTGCCCTGGGACACTCCCAGGGATGGAGAAGTAGAAAAAAGCAGAAAAGCACAGTGTAAACCAGGGACAGATCTGGGAAGGATGCTGGGCCTGTACCTGTTCCTTGTGTTGGAAAAACAGGCTTTGAGAGATTTGAGCAGCTGAAAAGGAACAGAAGTGGAACATTCATAGCTGTGTGCTATTATAGCCATGGAAAGTCACTGCTCTCAGAGAGCCTCTCCTTTCATGTTGTACATTGGAAAAACGTGGCAGTGAAACAGGTGGAAGAAACATGTGGGGAGACCCCTGAGGAGGGAGCAGGTAGATTTTCTAATCTGGTGACATGACACGTGGCACTGCCCAGGTGGGTGGGTGGTTTCAGTGCAAGCTCTGAAGCCCCTTCGCCCAGTGCCATGATGTGAAACTTTCTTGAAAGCTGTATTTTTGCTGACTAACCTGAGCCATGTCTTTAAGCTAAGGATGGCTCTGGGGAGCAGCCATGGACCCTGGGCAGGATAAGGAGGAATGGCTGACAGGACAGGGAGTATGGCTTTAAGCTGAGGGAGGACAGATTTAGATTGGGTATATGGAAGAACTCCTTCCCTGTGAGGGTGGGCAGGCCCTGGCACAGGTGCCCAGAGAAGCTGTGGCTGCCCCAGCCCTGGGAGTGCCCAAAGCCAAGCTGGAGCAACCTGGGCTCTTGGGAGGTGTCCCTGCCCGTTGCGGGTGTGGCACTGGATGGGCTTTAAGGTCCTTGCAAGCCAAACCACTGATGATAATTCTGTGCTGCCACATGCTCAGTGGTGCTTTAGTGAGGTATTTGAGCTGGCTGTGATGGATTTGAACAGTGGGAGTTTGTGCTCCAGCTCCATGGAAGCAGCAGCCAGCACTGCACCTGACCCGTGTGCCCGTCCTGCCCTGAGGACAGGGCTGAGCAGGCAGCAGCAGCCCCAGGTGTGGCTGTGCCAGGGGACATGTTTGCTGCTGTCCTCAGTCCCTTGGGCTGGGACCCCTCTCAGCCTGGGTTCAGCCCGTGGCCCTTGGCGAGGGTCTTGTCGTGCTTTGGGTGCCATTGGGAGTCACTGCGATGTGTGGCAGCGAATTCAACAACCCTGAGTTGGTGTTCCAAAACAGAAGGGCCCCGAAATAGCAGTGACTGTTTTTGGTAGGTCTGCTTAGAAAACATGATCATGCCCGTTTGCTCAATTTGCATGTCTGAAAGGCTTCTGCTCAGTTAATTGGTTAAATTAATTTCTGCTGTTGTAAACAGAGAGCTGTATTAAGAGCAGAACTGAAGTAATTTTACTTTGCATTATTCTGTGTCGTGGCACATCGTTTCTCTCTTACTCAAGGCAATTCATTTCGTGGCGCTGTCAAGTGATATTTGGTGTCATCTTCAGTCAGTGCAGCATTTTTGATTTCCCCCTGATATTTTAGCAGTTTGTTTAGTCCTGTGGATAATGGTCAGTGGCCTTGAGTAGTCAAATTAGCACCTTGGTGGCACTGCCCAGGCGTGAGCGCTGACCTCGGGGGCAGAAGGGATGGGGATGGACGTGGGAGTGTTTGGGGTCCGTGATGGGTGGGAGCGTGTTTTGGGGGTCCCAGATGGATTGGCGCAGCATCAGGGGGAGAAGCGATGGGGATGGATGTGGGAGTGTGTTTGGGGGTCTGTGATGAGTAGGAGTGTGTTTTGGGGGTCTGTGATGGGTGGGAGTGTGTTT
>VWZD01007542.1:384645-414729 GCA_013396695.1 Sakesphorus luctuosus | reverse complement strand
GGTGGGAGTGTGTTGGGGGTCTGTGATGGGTGGGAGTGTGTTGGGGGTCTGTGATGGGTGGGAGTGTGTTTGGGGGTCTGTGATGGGTTGGAGTGTGTTTGGGGGTCCCTGATCATTGGTGCCCCATCGTGGCACAGCTGGCAGAGATGGAGCTGCAGTGCATGCTGACTATCCCTCCGTGGGCACAGGAACCAGAACTTGGGTGCTCCCGGAGTCGGAGAACATCCTGCTCCACACTTCCCACCCCTGGGAGCTGGAGGTGCCACCGAGCTGATGGAGTGGCTGCCCTGGCTGCAGGGAGCCCCCGGGCCCAGGGGGCACTGCTGGTGCTGTGCCCTGCGTGGAGGAGCCGAGCTGTTGTCAGCGACTGCGTCCCCGCGTCCCCCACCACAGCCCTCCATTGCTGGCAGGTTTCTCTCACTGCACCTCATTTGCATCTGGGACATCAATTAGCATGTTTGTTGAGGCTAATTGAATGAAACTCAATCATAGCTCTTAATTGCTTGACTATGTGAAAAGAAATCACATTAATGCAGCTAATTAAGTGTATGGCAATAGATGCAACATAATTAGGAGCGAAATGTAAAAAACAAGCGGTGGTGAAGGTGTGGGGGACCAGGGCAGCAGCTTCTCCTCTGAGCCACATGTTTGGGGAGGGGTCCCTCTCCTTTGCTGCTTGCTTTATTTTTTTTTAATTTATTTTTTTCCCCCTGCCTTGCTGAGTGATGAACACAGACAAGTTGAGAAGAAAAATGCAAATGCATTCGCAATTACTACTTTTTCAAGCTGTTGAGGGGCAGAAGATGGCACGTCTGGGGTGGCCCACTGTTGAGTGGGCTCCAGGGACTTGTTAAGTGCTGTTTAAAAGTACTTGGCTTTGAATTACCCTCATGCCTTGTTAAAGGGTTTTTTCCCCTTTTTTCTCGGATCAGCATTTTCTACAACCAACATCTCGGGGAGTTATCTCTGTACCATTTGCATATCAAAATCGGGCTTACTGTCTTCTCTTTAACACAGCATATTCCAGATGACAGCAAGACCCTCATCTGTTCTAATCTGATCAAACCCTCCATTGGGCTTCTGAAGCCGCCACGTTAGTTTGTGGTTTGAAGTTCTGTCCCCGAGCGGGATCTGACGGAGCTCCCTCGGCCGGCTGGGAATGTGCTGCTGCCCCTCCTCGGGGGGATGCTCAGATTATGGCTCTGCATCCTGCACACAATGAAAGGGCCTGCAGTATTTACATTTGATATATCCCCATAAATATTTAAGCTGACATTAATATCTACGTGGCATCTGTTGTGCTCGGGCACTTTGGGCTGATGACGGTGCGGCTGCCACGCGTTTATTTTGTTTGCCAACACTCGGTTACCCTCTCAAACGGTTTGCAGCTCACCTTAAGCCTGGCTCACTCCCAATTAAAAGGGCTTTAATAACGCCCTGTCTCATCTCACAGCCTGGCAGGGAAGTTGTACATGCTGTTGGTCTGAAGAATTTGGGATAAACACCTCGTTCTGCAGTGGCAATGCAGCACAGTGTGGTTGTACCTGGAATAAAACGTGTCTGTTAGAAAAGAGCACGTGCTGAGGTTTAGCCACTCTCTGATTAAGCCTCATTTTAGAGCCCATAAGCAATAAATGCTCAATTATCTTCTGCTTATTGTATCTTAATTTGTGAAGAACTGACTCTGAACAAGAAAGTTGTGCCAACGTGATAATTTATGGATGAAACGCTTTTGCTTGTCTCCATCTCACACCTGGGAAAGGGATTCTCCTTCATGGATTGCCTTTGTTTCTTTGGGCAGCAGAGCTCAGCGTTCTCTCCCCACGAACTGCTGTTAATGATTCTCTGCTGGGGAAAAATGAGCTGGTGTGATGGCCTAGTTTGGGGGGTTTATCTCAGATTACTGTCAGCTGTGAAGAAATTAGTGCTGGTCCCAGATTTTTGATGGATCTTGAGCAGAATGTAGAATTTGTGTTGGAAAAGCTGCCCTTTTGTGTCTGCTGACCCGTTTCAGCCAAATTTGAGGGAGGAAGAGATCAGGGCATAAAGCCCTGGCAGAGAGGAGACACGAGTAAAATGTGCTTGTGAGGGACACTCAGCTTTGTCATCTCTGTTTGGGACCTTCTGGCTGGTGAACTCCTGCATGTGGCTCAAACCAGACTCCAAACTGGTAGCAGAAAGCTCCAGACTTTGGGGATTAGTTGCAGTGGTGAGTGTAGAAGGGATTGTCAAGCACGTGGAAGGAAGGGAGAACCCTACGGTGGGTGCTCTCAGCAGGTGCAGGGCCAAAGTCTCATGGAAGCAGGTTTATTAGTTCTGGTGTTTGTGGCACTCCCGGTCTGATGTTGGGTTTGGGTCTCTTCCCCCTGCCAGGACTACATGCAGAACGTTCACGGGAAGGAGATCGACCTGCTGAGAACCACTGTGAAGGTCCCTGGGAAGAGGCCACCCCGGGCCACCTCTGCCTGTGCCCCCATTGCCAGCCCCAAAACCAACGGCCTCGCCAAGGACATGAGCAGCCTGCACATCGCACCGAATTCAGGTGAGACACCCCGGGCTGGGGAAACACTGCCAGTGTCTGGGGGCTGGGCATGGTGTCTGGGATAACTGGGAGTGTCCCAGGCCAGCTGGGACAGGACTTGGAACAATCTGGTCTAGTGAAAGGGGTCCCTGCCCATGGCAGGGCAGGTGGAACTGGGTGGGCTCTGAGGTCTCTTCCAATCCAGACTATTCTGTGATTCACAAATCCACTCAAGGGGAACTTTGCAAGCCCTGGCTGCTGGCCTGTCCTCCACCAGAGATTCTGAGTCACTCTCAGTGCCTGTCTTTGTGTATTTGTTACCTTATACTTGCCCAAGCCCTACATATGTGCATGGAAATTATCAGGCAGCAAGAACTGATCATCTATTAAGGGTAGTGCTTAGGAAAAATATATACTGTGTGATTTGAAAGGGCTCTTTATGGCTTCCTGGTGGGATCCACAGCCCTTGTTTCTGCTTTTAGAAGGATTCATAATTTTGGACTTTTTAAGAGCAGGATTCTTCTATAGAAAGCTGTTTTAATTTGTTTATGGAAGTAGTTTATAGCTCCTTGAGAGCTCTAAACAAGGAGGTTTATTGTTCCCTGAAGTACTTGTCCATACAGCTGAGTGGATTTTAAAAAATTACATTAAGAGAAAACATTTGAGACAATTTATCTTGTGAAATGCACAGCTTACACAAAACTCATAATGGTCTAGTGGAAGTTCTGTCAGCATGTTTGGGATGGTGTCCATAAAGTGCCAAGTGCCTTTTGCATTTCTGATGCACACAGAGCCCTCCAGCACCACAGGCACACCCACTGCTGGCCCTGGGCAGCACCTGGGGCAGGAGCAGCATGGGAAGGAGCTCACTCACCTGGAAATCAGGAATCCTCCCTTGGTGGTGGTGGTTGTCTAAAGCTTCACAGGATCCCAGAGTGGTTTGGGTTGGAAGGGGCCTTAGAGGTCGCCTTGTTCCAGCCCCCAGTGCTCCAAATCAAGGGGTAATTCCCTGTGTTTCTGCACCTGTGTTGGGAGAAGATTAAGTTTTATTCCTTCTAACTGGGAATGCTACTGGTTGAGATGGATTTCTAAGGTGGTGCCACTGAGCAGACACCCCTGGAGTTTGCTGTTTGATTTAGGTGGTGCAGGGAGTGCCTTTGTTTCTCACCATATTTCATAGTTTAGGGAAGAAAAGTGCTGGACTGAGTTAATAACCCAGGGGTGAGATGTGTCAGTTGGAGATTTCTGCTTTGAAGCCACTTGAACACAGATGGAAATTACTTGATTGCTCCAGAGAAGTGTGTTTTTGAAAACATACTCAGAGATATGTGCCAGAGTTTACAGCATGGAATTTTGCTGGTTTTGCACATGCTTGGATTGGTAGTGCAGAGCAGAGCAGAGCCGAGCCCTCCCTGGCAGTGCTGGGAGGGAGGGAGCTCTGGGTGTGTGTCCTGCCAGCCTGGGGGCTGAGCACACTGAGAGAGGTCCATCATTCCAGAAGGTGGGACTGCTGGGAAACAGCTCTGCTCTTACATACTGGATTTCAGGTGACACTCTGGGAGGATCTGGAGCTTCTGTCCTGTCCTCTCTCTTGGCTTCTTCATGTTGCTTAGAAATACTGAAAGACTTTGCTGCTGTTGGTGTCTGGTCAGTGTCTGCTGCTGGTTAGTGGATTAAAATCAAACATTAAAAGGAACTATTCACCAGTAGAGTGTTGCTTTTAAAAGCAAAGAAATGACAGTGACATTAAGAACTAGATGGACAGAGTGGCTGTGGGAATTCCCTGCCAGCAGCTCAGCTCTGCACCAGGCCAGGTGTGTCTCCCAGAGCTCTCATGGGCAGGTGAGGCTCAAGAGCTGCATTGCAGGGAGGGGTTTCACAATATTAGGGGAGTATTAATGTTGTAAACAAAGACCCTGTTCCAAGCTGTGCCTGGCTGGTTAATCTGAACCTTGCTGTGCTCAGATGTGTTTGTCACAGCCCCTGTTGGGTGGGACACCTGCAGGTGCTCAGTGCCCTGTTCTGGGGTGCCAGGGGAGTGTCTGATGTGGCTGCAGTTACCTGGTGTGCAGCTGAAACACCTTCAAACTATCCCTTGCAGGCTGTGCTGCTGTCTCAGAGCTTTTCCTCAGTTGTTGGTCCTGGGGAAATGTTATCTTCAGCTCACTTAAGGCTTTAAAACCCATCACAGGGCTGAACTTGTTACAGGTTCTTCATGAATCTCTGTAAGGATGAGGTTTGGACAACACCAAAAGAATCAACACTTGCTGTTTATTTTTTTTTAGGCCTGTGAATTCACAGCATTCTCATTGCTCCATGTTACCTCTTCCCCAAAGCAGTCAAATAGTGCTTATATTAAATGATGTTTTCATTTAAAGACATGGACAGTCAGTTAAACAGTGTTTGGAGCTGCCCCTTAAGGATGGATTTCAGTGCCAACGTGGCCAGCAGATCTATTGATCAGATGCCTGTTGGGTTGCCTAGAACTGACATGCTGTAAATTAATTTTTCACTAGTGCTCAGCAGATAGTTTCCTCTGGCTCTTAGTGGAATTTCTTGTAATTCAAGGTAGCTCTTCCTTCTTCTCATCCCCTTCACTCTCTAAGGCCTCCTGGGCCTCAGAGATCATTTGCATCAAACACGTTCTGATTTTTCTCCCACGTGGTGAGGTTCTTTCCCAAGGTGCTTCCCATCATTCCTGTGGGAACAGTAGAAGGAATTAGACTTATCAGGGCGATGTTGTGAATTATTATTTGGCAGTATAAGTTGTAGCAGCTGAGCAGGAACTGCCAGGTTTGCTGTGAGGTTTAACTGACATGGAAGGAAAAGTTTCAAAGCCTGTCATTCCTAGCACCTGGAATTCTGGTGTGCTTTGTGGCATTCCTGGTCTGAACACGATTGCTTTTCAGGTTTTAGAGACTTTGCCAGACAGACATACAATAACCATCTGTCAGTGATGGCTGTCCCTGTCCATAAATGTTTCCACCCCAAACAAAGCAGGTGCAACTGGGAAATAATCATCTTACCATCAAAAGCCAAGTTCCAGTCCGTGAGAATTTCCATTTCAGATATGTAAAAATATAAAGACCTTTCTATGAAGAAAAAAGCCTCAAGATCTTTACTCTTTCCTGCTGGGTTCCCCCTGGCACAAGGACTGGCAGAATCCTTCTCCCTTGGCATCAGGCCATAGTGGTGGAAGGCACATGGGCACAGTCATGGCAGGACAGTGACCAAGCTGGGAGAGAAACAGCAGGAGGAAAAAGGAGTATTTTCTGGGCTCTGTCAGAAAGCAGAGAAATGACTGGAAGCTGAGGCTGCTCCTGCAGCTGCAGAGCCAGACACAGCTGGGAAAAGGTTGACTTCCAATTGGAAACTGGGCTCTGGGTCTTCATGGAGGTGCAGTTTGGGGTTTGTCCTGAAAGAGCTGGGGGTCTGTGT
Source organism: Sakesphorus luctuosus (assembly GCA_013396695.1). Lineage (NCBI taxonomy): Eukaryota > Metazoa > Chordata > Aves > Passeriformes > Thamnophilidae > Sakesphorus > Sakesphorus luctuosus. The sequence goes on along the minus strand of VWZD01007542.1, from coordinate 408,770 downwards.
GGCAGCTTCTCCCAGCAAATACAGAGGGACAGGGAGTTGGTTTAGTTCTGTTACCTGTGTTATGTATAGGCTTGAAACAGCAGACAGTTAACTGTGGCTTTAGGAAAGGTTCCTGTTCTTGTAAGCCAACGCTGTGGGGATCTGAGCTGGGGGAAATAGATGTTTATTCCCTTTAATCTAAAGTTTGTGTTACTTTTCTGGTATCTTAAATCAAAGTTGACAAATGATGCTGAAGTAACTGAAATTTAAATTAAATTTCCATGGCACTGAGCATCATTCTATTGATGCAGCTCAGCTGGAAGTCCTTCAGAAGAGGAGACCTCTTGGACTTGCTCAATTCCAGCTCTCTCCAGTAGCTGGGAGGGAAATGCAGCAGGGCTAGAGTTTTGTCTGTCCCTCTGGCCAGTCCCTTTCAGAGCCTGACTCAGCTCTTGCTGACTCTGGAGCAGAACTGGGTCCAGGTTTCATTTGCTCTGGGGTTGGGTTAGATTTGACTTGGCTGACCTGAAGGTGAACCTGTTCCTGACATCCCTCCCAGGAGTCATTTATTTCCTGTCCTCTCCCAGCAACCCAAAGCCTGAGCTGCAGCAAGAGCCACTGATGTAGAAAGTTCACATCTAAAAATAGCTTATGGTGTAGGGATAAATTGTTTCCTGATTAACACTTCATTTCAATAATTTGGTGCCATTAAATTTACTTCCAGTAGTGACTGTACAGTATGTGAAGCATCCCCAAATGTGTGAGTTCCACAGCCCTCCTTAAGGGTGCTGGGGGTTGTTTCTGCTAACTCTGTGTGACAGACACCTCAGATGCCACAGGAGCAGCACTGTGAGTTTCTGGCTGTTATTAATTGTGATCCTCTATCAAATCACTGGTGGGGTTTGTAGATCCACAATACTTTTATTTTTTTGTTGTTGGAGGACACTGTGAGGATTCAGATGTGACAGTCAGGGTGCTGCTGGGTGAAAATGTTTATCCAGCCGAGAGCTCCAGTGCTGGACTGAGCCCTAAATTCCTGATCTGCTCTGCCTTCTTCGCTTGTGGGTGACTGAGGTTGTGTCTCTGGACTCCACAGAGCTGGATCTGGTGTGGTTCCCACAGCCTGGTGGCTGTTGGGAGTTGTTTGTCACTCATTTTCAGTCTGATGAGGTGCGTGAGGTGATTGGACTTAACAGGAAGCATTTCCCTCACTTGGACTCGCGTGTGGGTTTGATGGATCTGCCACAGACCCCAAATGCAAGTTTGTGACTTACTTTGGCCATTAATCACGGGAGTCAATTTTCCATTTGGTTGGGTTTGCTGTTGGTGCAGTGATGTACAGCTGCTGCAAATGGAAGGAGAATTGTCAGTTTGCTCCTTTCTGAGGAAAAAAAGCCCAATTTGAAGTGCATCTGAGATTTCCCTTTCATCCCACTAGAGGGGGATCCCTCAAGGTCATTCTCTCCCGTTCCTGTGGACTGGGCTTTGCCCTTTCCAGAACTAGAGAGCAATAAACTTTCACTGCAAGTGCCTTGTATTCCTCAGTAATGTGGGGAAAGGAGCAGGGCATGTGTTAGCCTTAATAAAATAAATATTGGATAAAATAACTGCATTTGTTAAATATTGGGAGAAAAAATGAGTCAAATTTTCTTTTCAGGGAAAGAAGGGGAAAGGAACTGTGTGAGGATCCTGTCCTGAGGTGGGCAAGCAGTGCCCGTCCCCAGTGATGGGTGGGTGGGTGAAGGGTAGGAATGTCTCATGGAGCTTGGGGAAGGTGCTTCTGGTTGGATGTGCAGACCTTTGCAGGGTTGCTCATTCTGCTCCCCCCAGAGATTTGCAGATATTAAAGCCATCGGGAGGGTTGGAGCTGATTTACCAAACGGGGGAAAGAATTCACAAATGTGTTTGGAGTATTGAACTGCCGTTGACATCCAAAGTCCCAACCATGCTGTTTTCCTCCACACTCCAGCAATCAGGACATCCAGCAAACCCATAAAAAACCAAACTAATAGCATGAATATTCAGTGACCTAGAATACTAATTATTGTCATGAATATTAATGTGATCGGACTTGCTTTTTCCTCTTCTCTTTCTCTCTGGCTCTCTTTCCACCCCCCCTCTATTTTTTTTTTCCACTCAGCCGGCTCTAAAGATGGACCATAATGAGAGCATTTAAGAGAGAGAGCGCTCTCCGCCGTGACAGGGACCGGGGTAATAAGGAGAGCTTGATTAACGTGGTGCACTTGGGGGAGAGATGAGAAGATTCACGTGTGCCTGTTGTGGGGGAGGCAATGAGGCACCGGTGGCTGTGTTGCTGCTCCCTCAGATTAATGAGGCCTAAGAGTGCATTAGGAACAGTGACAAAGGTTTGATCTAATGGGCTCAGTCATTTTTCCTTTGAGTGACAGACGCACAGAAGTAATTGGCTGTGCAGAATGGCAGCTCATTGGCAGTACTTAAGGATACATTATCCCCGTTGTGTGGCCCGCAGAGGCTGTTTATCAAAACTGCTCACACTGCAGACATGCACTCACTTAGCTGCTGTTACAGTGGCAATAGCTATAAAAGGGAAAAAAGTCATCTCACATTCGGAGCTATTGTCTCTTTTGCGAAAATAAAGTTTCTTTGTTCCGTTTTCTTACGAGGCAGGAGGATACAGGGATGCCAAGGCAGTGGGATACAGGGATGCCAAGGCAGTGGGATACAGGGATACTGAGAGGAGGATACAGGGATGCCGAGGGGAGGATACAGGGATGCCCAGGCAGTGGGATACAGGGATGCCAAGGCAGTGGGATACAGGGATGCCAAGGCAGTGGGGATACGGGGATGCCAAGGGAAGGATACAGGGATGCCAAGGCAGTGGGATACAGGGATGCCCAGGCAGTGGGATACAGGGATGCCAAGGCAGTGGGGATACAGGGATGCCAAGGGAAGGATACAGGGATGCCAAGGCAGTGGGATACAGGGATGCCCAGGCAGTGGGATACAGGGATGCCAAGGGAAGGATACAGGGATGCTGAGGGGAGGATACAGGGATGCCAAGGCAGTGGGATGCAGGGATGCCAAGGCAGTGGGATACCGGGATGCTGAGGGGAGGATACAGGGATGCCGAGGCAGTGGGATACAGGGATACTGAGGGGAGGATACAGGGCTGCCAAGGCAGTGGGATACAGAGATGCCAAGGGAAGAATACAGGGATGCCAAGGCAGTGGGATACAGGGATGCTGGCAGTGGTCCGTCCCCATCCCAGAGAGGCTCTGGATGCAGCTCAGGGGAAGCTCCCAGAGTTGGGTCAGTTAATGCTGACAGTGCAGGTGAGACCTTCCACTCCCTCTCCAGTTCCGTGATGAACAACTTCCACAGGCAGTCCAAGGGATTAAGGAGATGTTTTACATCCCTTGCCTAAGGACCCCACATGTGGGAGCAGCAGTAGCATCCCTGGGAACGGTCTCGTTCTGTGCTGTTATCTTCTGCCAAGTTCAGTCCCTGGTTCTCAACAGGAATCACAACCAAATAGGAGCAATACAAAGTGGAGCATTTGCCCCTGTGAAACTCCCTCACCTCTGGGTCTTAAAGCAGGTAACCTCAGTCAGGACTTGCCCAGAAAGCCAAGCAAACCTTGTTTATTATTGTTATTTGTTAAAACTACTGAAAAAGTGGATATGCCTGCTAGGAAAGGAAAACACACTTTGATCCCAGCAGAATAAATAGTTGGGGATCTTGGGCAGGAGCCCGTGGTGAAGATCTTGGGCTTAACTTTCTTTTAGAAGAGATGTCTCCTCTGATGACTTAATTTTCCTCCACCCTTGCTGTGTGGCTTTGGCATGCTCTGAGAATAATAGCTTTCCTCGTTACAGTCCCAGCACCACGTCCTTCACTGCCAGGATGTTTCTTGGCACTGCCTTGTTTGTTCATTAGTGCTGACCCCGCTCGGTCTGTGCGCTGCTAATCGAGTCCAGTTAGTGGGGATGGAGATGGAAGGGCTTCCTCTGTGAATAGCTGCTTATCCTCAGGAATTGTATTCAGTAAATAGATGGTTCTGAAAAAAAAATCTTAACAAATCAGTGAAGCCCACAAGCAAGTTGTCTATTGCAGTATTGAAAGTGATTGTCAGCTTGTGGAAGGAGAGTTTTAACACTGGAGCCAGGGTGGTTTGGAAAGATTGAGGATCACAGAATGGTTTGGGTTGGAGGGGACCTGGAGGATCACCTAGTTCCACCCCTCCCTCTCCCTCTTGTTCCATGTACAAGGAAGTTCAAGTCAGTTTAAATCCCTGATAAACCCAGGGCAGGAAGCTGTGCTGCTTCCACACTGCCAGCGGGTTGGAGCAGAAACCTCAGGGAATTCACCCACTCACAAACCTGGCTGTGGGAGCTGGGGCTCTCCAGCCCTGGTCCCACAGCTGGTGGTCTGAGAGCATGGCCAGACAGGGCTCCTGAGCTGGGCACTGCCTCCCTTGCCATGGGCTGACCCTCCTCAGCTGCAGAGCAGAAGAGTGGGAAGGAGCTGTTCTCTGAGATTCCAGCACAGCATGGAACTCCAGAGTGGGTGAGGAAAGGAGGATCCGTCTGTAAAAGATGGATGCTGGAACTGCAAACTGATGGAACCCAGAAGAGCCATTCCCAGCTTTTCCTGCTCCCAGGGTTCATTCCTGTCAGTGAAGCAGAGGCAGAAGGTGCAGCTTGGATGGTCAGACACTTGCAGGAAGGGTTTGTGCACTGGAAAGATTTCTGCACAACTCTGGGAATTAGTTCCTGAGTGGGATGCAGAGCTGAGGGCAGAGGAGGGGATGCTTCCCATCTTTTTGCAGCCAGCAATGGGGCTCTCCCTTTCCCTTGCCACCCTCCTGCCTGAGGGGAGCTGTGGGAGCAGTGCTGGGGGTGGGCTGGGAACAGGCATCCCACAGCCAGGCTAACCTACTTGACAGAGCCTTTGCTGCATTAGAGGGCATTTCAAGAATAGGCACAATTCCTGCAACACAGATTGACCCAACATGATTTGAAACAATTAACCCTCTGATATCAAGAGTCAGGATTTCCTGACCCACAACTCTAATGTATTTTTCATTAGTTCTAACAGCTGGTGAGCACAGCCCTCTGGCCTTAAGAGGTTTATTTCCTTCTTTTTTTTTCTTTTTGAATTAAAACTCGTTGTGAACATGAAGAGCTTGGCACAAATAAAGCATGGCCATGGCAATGGGGTGCAGTTTGTCTGATTCAGCCTCTCTGCAGCTCTTGCATGCTGCTGCCTCGTGGAAAAATACAGTTCTGCTTCACGACTCTGGTGGTGTCTGCTTGTCTCATAAATCCCCCAGTGTGGTAGTTGCACTCAGGAATAGAACTTCTTGTAGCTGATTTGTTTGGGAGAAGCCACAGATGTGTCTGCAGCAGGAAGCAAAGATCATTTGTGTGCTGAAGTCACTCCTGTCTCCCTTCGTGGGGTCTGGCTGTGAATTATGTCCCTTCTGCATGTGTGGTTAGTGGGTGGTGGAGTTGGTGAGGGCTGGAAGGGAAGAGTGTTAAAGTAACCTGTGCTGCCTAGTGGTGATTCACTGTATTAGGAGGTTAAAAAGCAGCAAAAGAGGGATTGCTGACATGCTCCCACAGTGCTGTCCCTGCAGGGGCAGGGGGACAAATCCCTGAGTGGCTTCTGTTTGTTGGGCAGTTACTGCATGTGTGTGAGGGCACATTTCTGTCAACCTCAACTGTATTTACATTCCATTTTTTGTCACAGAGCTTTTATCTTTGGCTTTCACTGACCAGATCCACCCTTATCATCTTGCACTCTGTGTTTGTATAAATTTTTGTTATTTTCATAACAACTCTAAGTATTGCCCTCTGACCTTGCATCTCTGGTCTGTTGTTTTGGGAATCCGAAGCAACTGTGTAGGAAGGGCTGAGGTGGCTGCCTTGTTTTTGGGGATGGAGATGCTGCTGCCCCAGGCTGTGTGTTCTCCCAGCCTCTCATTCATTACCTACAGACTCACTTAATTCCTCTTGTGCCCACTCCTCTTGTGCTTGCTCTGCACAGTGATTTGTGCTGAATAAATGGGGCTATAAATTGGATTGTGCCTGAGCACGCTCACTTCTCGTGGAGGCTCTTCTGCTGAGCGTTGGCCAATCCTGGAAATTACCTTGAGTCTTAATTTGGAAGGGTTTTGTAGAACTTAATTGTCTGAACGTTTTGTAAGCGGGATCGTAACGGGGTGTTTTATCACATCAGAAAAGATAGTTTTAATAAAGCTGTCTAGAGCTAGAAAGAGGAACTCTTCCTTTGATGCTCCTTTGGTAGATGAAAACATTTTTGTTCAATAGGAGACCAGCATCTTTTTTTTTTTTTTTTGCTCATTTGAGACAAGTTCTGGCAACATACTGATATTCATTCAAATATAAATGCCATATTCCCTTTGAAATGCAAATTGTTTAAAGAAAAATAGCATATGGTAGAGGTAAGTACCTTTTCAAATCAGCTCCCACACTTTAGGGATGTGAGTACAGCTAAAATTATTCTTTGGAAAGAATCTGGGGCCTTTGACACATTGAAGCTTGAACTAATCAAGGCTTCCCAGTAAGCATATACACATATCCATATCAAGGAAACAGTGCTGAGAATACATGGATTAGCATAGTAATTTAACTGCCCCCTGCTAATCAACTTAAGCAACCAGCTGATGCATTTAGGATGTGTCTGAAGAGGCAACTCTCAAAGCTCCAGAGTGGGCCAGGTAACTGGCCAGGGGATGGGGTTAATGTGATGGGGGGTGTCTGTCTGTCTGTCTGTCTGTCTGTGGAGCATCTGATGTGTCATGAGAGCCACACATCTCCCAGTACCTGGACAGGTGGCATTTCATGGACAGGAATGGGCTGCCCAGAGATGGGGTGGATTCCCCATCCCTGGAGGTTTTTCAGCTGAGCTTGGCCGTGGCACTGAGTGCCATGATCTGGTAAAGGGACTGGAGTTGGCCCAAGGGTTGGACTGGATGATCTCGGGGTCTGTTCCAACCCAATCCATTCTGTGATTCTAATCCTGAGCCAGTGTTGCTGTGAGGGTGGCAGGGCTGCCAGACTGGCAGCAGGAGGGGCAGAGCTGAGCTGGGTGGCATCTCTGATCAGTCAAGTGTTACATGATGGCATGTGGCACCCAGTTTGTGCTTGCAGCCCACATCCTTGAGGAGGGTGAAGTGAAAGGAAAAACCTTCTTTGTTTGGCAGAATAAGTCACTTCTCGACAGGTTCGTGTCATAACGTGGGGTTGGAGTTTCATCAGATGGGATTAAGGGGAAGGTGAATTTTCTGGTGCTGACACAGTGATGTGGAAGGCTTGATATTCTCCTTCTAAGGTTTTGCTTTTGCATCCTGGTTAGAACGAGGAGATTGTGTTCCAAAGCTTGTGGGCTGTGTGGAGGATGTCAGCACAGAAATGTTGCTGCTCATGTTGTGTCTAAGCTGGGCTAAATCTCAGGTTTCAGAGTCCCTTTGGTCTCGGGCTCTGGCACTCACATCAGCCACTCCCTTCAATTTGGTGGGTCATCAAAACAATTTATTAGTGTTTATACTTTTTCTGGATTGTGAAAATCAGAGGAAAAGGTTATTTCAGAGTGAGCATCAGCAGCATCGTGGAGGTTGATTTGGAAGGAGGGGTTTCTTTTAGGAGGCCCCAAAATATGTGGACTATCAGCTCATGTTTCCGTTTTCTGTAGATGCTGAGCTATAACTGGATCCTCTGCTCTGGACTCTCATGCCTTGGGAGGTCCCAGCTTGGTTCTGAAATTTACTTTAGACTTTATATAATTAAACAAGTTGGTTTTTCTGTCTGTATTTCTTGTCAGCACAGTAGAGAAGCCACAGAGAAGTTCATGAGGCTGAGTAAGTCCATTGAAGGCACAGACACTGAGATGGATCCGTGTTAAGGACTAAGGGTGACGAGATTTAGTCTTGGGAAAGGGGAGGAGAGAAAGGGACAATTATGCCAACTCTAATAAACACAAAGTAGTTCACTGAGCTCTGCTGTCTTCCCAAAGGCTGCTCTAGGAACAGACATAATGATAGAACTGGGAGTCAGGAGATCTGGGTTTTATTTTCAAGTCTGCCACAATCTTCCTTTGTGGCCCTGGGTCATTTAACCTCTGAAAAATGGGGGAAATGATTGCAGATAATTAACAACCTCACAGGAGCATTGAAAATTAATTCATTAATTTTTCTGAACTCATCAGTAGAAGGTGCAATGGAAATGCAAAGTGTGAGGGTATGTTATAAAATTGTGTCTGTTCCTTCCCCTCTACATGTGTTTTTTAAGAGTATTTTCCAATCCACAGAAGACCTGTGGGGCTCCTTTTGGAGCCTGCCACGAGGAAGGAACTGGCACTGTAAATCTGTTGTAGCCTTTTATAACATGCAGGACTTGTGCTGAGAGTGGAGTAAAGTGTGCTCAGAACCCCAAACTGGAGAGCAGACTTTGGCCCACAGCAAGCTGTGAGCAGGACCATCAGGAACCTGAGTTTTAATTGTTTTCTGCTTTAAAATCCATTGAACCAGATCACTCTCATCCTGGTTGATGGTGAAAAACCTGACCCTGTCACTGCCCCTCACACACACCTCCCAGCATTTCATGTCCTGCACCTCAGGGATGGTGAAAACACGGAACTATTTCCAGCATTTCCTGGGCAAAGGCTGTTCTTTGTGTCTCCCTTCTGTGTCACAGACCTTCAGGTGGAGCTGTGCTGGGTGAGTTGCTGTGGGACAGACACAGGAGTGATCCCTGCAGTCAGTCCAGTGTGTGCTTGGGGTCCCAATACTGGTTTAGGATGGAAAGCCCAAAGAAGTTTGTGCTTGGGCTCACAATACTGGGTGTTGTTTTCTCCCCATCACTGTGTTCTTGGCTTTGTTTGGGGACAGACTTGTGTGAGAAATCATTTAGAGGTAGCTTCTTTTAAACACTCTGAGTTGGCTTAGTTGTCCCACCTCAGTAGCTTGTGTGAAGAGAGATTTTCAGGAATAAACTGAATTTCTGTGCACAGTCTCTTTTCCAACACATGGAGAAGCTCTGCAGAATGTGCCAGGTGGCAGGGTGGTGGAAGATGGTGTGTTCAGTGCACAGGAGGAGGTGAAATGGTGAAAATGTAGGCCCTTTAGAGGCTCTCAGGTGGATCTGAGCTGCTGAGCTCTGTGGTGCCCCAAAGCTCTCAGATGGATCTGAGCTGCTGAGCTCTGTGGTGCCCCAAAGCTCTCAGGTGGATCTGAGCTGCTGAGCTCTGTGGTGCCCCAGAGCTCTCAGGTGGATCTGAGCTGCTGAGCTCTGTGGTGCCCCAAAGCTCTCAGGTGAATCTGAGCTGCTGAGCTCCCCAGTGCCCCAGAGCTCTCAGGTGGATCTGAGCTGCTGAGCTCTGTGGTGCCCCAAAGCTCTCAGGTGAATCTGAGCTGCTGAGCTCCCCAGTGCCCCAGAGCTCTCAGGTGGATCTGAGCTGCTGAGCTCTGTGGTGCCCCAAAGCTCTCAGGTGGATCTGAGCTGCTGCACTCCCCGGTGCCCCAAAGCTCTCAAATGGATCTGAGCTGCTGAGCTCTGTGGTGCCCCAAAGCTCTCAGGTGGATCTGAGCTGCTGAGCTCTGTGGTGCCCCAAAGCTCTCAGGTGGATCTGAGCTGCTGAGCTCTGTGGTGCCCCAAAGCTCTCAGGTGGATCTGAGCTGCTGAGCTCTGTGGTGCCCCAAAGCTCTCAGGTGGATCTGAGCTGCTGAGCTCTGTGGTGCCCCAAAGCTCTCAGGTGGATCTGAGCTGCTGAGCTCTGTGGTGCCCCAAAGCTCTCAGGTGGATCTGAGCTGCTGAGCTCTGTGGTGCCCCAAAGCTCTCAGGTGGATCTGAGCTGCTGAGCTCTGTGGTGCCCCAAAGCTCTCAGGTGGATCTGAGCTGCTGAGCTCTGTGGTGCCCCAAAGCTCTCAGGTGGATCTGAGCTGCTGAGCTCTGTGGTGCCCCAAAGCTCTCAGGTGGATCTGAGCTGCTGAGCTCTGTGGTGCCCCAAAGCTCTCAGGTGGATCTGAGCTGCTGAGCTCTGTGGTGCCCCAAAGCTCTCAGGTGGATCTGAGCTGCTGAGCTCTGTGGTGCCCCAAAGCTCTCAGGTGGATCTGAGCTGCTGAGCTCTGTGGTGCCCCAAAGCTCTCAGGTGGATCTGAGCTGCTGAGCTCTGTGGTGCCCCAAAGCTCTCAGGTGGATCTGAGCTGCTGAGCTCTGTGGTGCCCCAAAGCTCTCAGGTGGATCTGAGCTGCTGAGCTCTGTGGTGCCCCAAAGCTCTCAGATGGATCTGAGCTGCTGAGCTCTGTGGTGCCCCAAAGCTCTCAGGTGGATCTGAGCTGCTGCACTCCCTGGTGCCCCAGAGCTCTGTCCACGGCCGACGTGGTGGTGCCTCAGGGCGGGGTTTGTGCCGGTGGCAGAGGGAACCTCTGTGCAGATCCTGCCCCCATCCCGATGCCAGGTCCGTGCTGTGCTCTCTATTGACACGCTTTGTTTTCCCTTTGTGCCCAGGGAACGTGACTGCTAGCACCTCTGTGTCTCAGATGGCCAGTGGCATCAGTCTGGTGTCCTTCAACAGCCGCCCCGACGGGTTGCACCAGCGCTCCTACTCGGTGTCCAGTGCCGATCAGTGGAGCGAGGCCACGGTCATTGCCAACTCGGGCATTAGCAGTGGTAAGAACCTGGAGCTGGGGGGTGTGTGCTGTGGGGTGAAGGGGCAGCTGCTGCTTGGCTTTGTTTCCAGAGGGAACAATGGAACTGCAGCCCGGGGCTGGTCCTGATGCACTGCTGGGTGTCAGACTTGGAGCACGTGAGGGAAGAAGAGACATGAGATAAAAGAGAATGGATCGATACAACACTCTTTTCTTTTTTTTATGAGGCCATGGAGTTACAGGACAAGGGGGAAAGCTTTAAGCTGCCAGAGGGCAGGATTAGATGGGATACTGGGGAGGAATTCTTCCCTGGGAGGGTGCTGAGGCCCTGGCACAGGTTGGGCAGAGAAGCTGTGGCTGCCCCATCCCTGGGCGTGTCCCAGGCCAGGCTGGACAGGGCTTGGAGCAACCTGGGCTGGTGGGAGGTGTCCCTGCCCATGGCAGGGGGTGGAATGGGATGGACTTTAAGGTCCCTTCCACCCAAACCAGTCTGGGATTCTGTGATAATGTACCTGAGATTAAATTTAAGCAGTATTGTAACTACAGTAGCTCTTCCTGTTGGAAAAAAGAATCTTAGAGTGGTTTGGGTTGGAAGGGACCTTAAAGATCATCCAGTGCCACCCCTGCCATGGCAGGGACACCTCTCACTGTCCCAGGTCACTCCAACCTGGCCTTGGACACTCCCAGGGATGGAGCAGCCACGTGTTGGAGGTTTGATATTCCAATTTCCTTACCCTGTGGTGGGTATTGGCAGTAGGTATTGGCATTAGATGGGAATTAGCAGGAAATGATCCTCCAGGCCTTTTCATCCCCGTGTCCTTTCTCTGCTGTGCTCTCCCTTCAGTCCCTGCACACTCCCAGTGTAGTTGCTGTGTTTCCCCAGTGGAGCATTTCACAGTATTGAAGGAGCCAACACTGTTCCAGATGGTGCACTGGAATTGCCACATTTCAGCAGTGACACAGGGGTGGCTGTGAAAGGGTGCAGTGATACTTGGGGTGTGTGGCCTCCAGGGAGTGCCTGGGAAGGGCAGAGCTGGAGTGCTGTCACCTCTGGGTGACCTGAGCAAGCTGGAGCATCCCTGGAGCACCAGGGGGGTGGGCTGGGCCCAGGGGGCAGCACAGGGCGGGTGGCCNNNAGGGGGGGGGGGCCCAGCAGGGGGGGGTTGGAGGGGTGGGGGGGGACACGGGGGGGGGTCAGGGAAGGGGGAAAAGGAGAAGAGTGTGAGAGGAAACAAACTGGGAAGGAAGTGAAAACATGGCAAGAAATGTGAATAGCACTGGAGAAAGGGAAGGAAAGCTGGTTCTGATGGCTGTCCCCAAAATGGGGAGAGTTAGGGAACATGAGAACTCTTTCACATGTCCCGTACATACAGTGAGATATATAGATATATAGGTATATATACTCCAGAATCATAGAATATTAAGGGGTTGGAATGGACCTTCAAGACCATGTAGTCTCCCCCCAGGCCAGGGGGAACAGCTGAGGCTGCAGCAGAGGAAAGTCTTCAAAGTGCAGAATTCACAGAATTCCTACACACTGTGTGGAAATAAAGTGTTAAAAAGCAGGCCTGGTACCCACCCCCTTTAGCTGGTAGTGCTGTGTGTGCTGGGCTTGTCTCCTGCTGCTGAGCTGGAGTTGGTTCCAAATCCCTGGGGAAGGGAACCTGTTCCTCTCCCTGAGCTCTGCTCTCCCTCACTGTGCAGTCCCTCGCTCTGAGCTGACACTCAGATGTGATTACTTCTGGCTCAGGAGAGATGACAGCTGGAATTACCTAGGAAATACTTGCCTGAAAATTGCAGATGACTGGGGGGTGCTTGTGAATAACCTGCCTGGAATAATTTCTTACAGATGTTCTAATATGAAAAAAAACCCACCTAAAAAGGCACTGGTTTTATAAATAAGGGGGGAAAGTTGCACTAATGATGAGTTTTAGGCAAGGAAGGGTCAGTGGAACCAGAAGTGTTACGATAAAGCTGCTGCAGAACCTCAAGAATAATTGATTGCTCTCAGTGCATCGTCTTTGGGCGAGCTCAGAGATGTGTCCTTTATGTTGGCAAGTTGACGCATGAAAAACCCTTTTTAATTTCAGGGGGTTTTTTTCTCCATTAAAAGATTTTTGAATTTTAGTCATAAAAAGCTAATACTGTGAAAGCAGCAGGTACAGTGAGAAGCTAAGCATCTTTTGGAATTCAAATGCCAATGTACTGGAGAATATCCTGCTTATTGTCACATGGTTTTATTGTAGACAAAATAACATATTGGGATCCAATTTTTCTCTGCACCTTTTTTTTCACATTAAATTAATACTTTGTGTGGCTCCGGAGAACTTTTCAAAGTCTTCCAAACCAGACCTTTGGTTTCCTGGGGCTTCTGTCTTTCAAGCAGCTGTGAACATCTCCTAATTAGATAAATTACTTTGTAGTGGGCAGAGCCACAAAACAGGAGGTGCTGGTTAAATTAAAGGGGAAAAATAGAAAAATCCATTCTCTGAAATGGAATGCCCCACTGCTTTATGACTATTACTGTGGTAAGGTTTTACATTTAAGTACCTGAGGTTGAAAATTAAATGTCTGCTATAATTTGGTGCTGGTACCGTGCAGGCTGTGAGTGCCCTGGGAGGAGAGCTGGGCTTGGGGCTCCGCTCTGGCTCTGGGGAGGAGGGAGGGAGGGACTGGGGGCCCAAGCCCACCCGCTGCTCAGCACCTTTGCAAAGCAGCAACACATCTGCCTTGAAAACTCCCGAAATTTCAAAAGGCTGTTCAGCAGCACAGGAAAAATTAATTCCTTTTGCTTTCCTCCCCCACAGCCTGTACTCTTGTAAGTACTTGACAGAAGTAATTTTAGCAGTGAGAGAGAATAAAAACTGGGGGCAGTAAATCCCTGTCCGGGAACCTCTTGTGTAGATTCTTTATGGACCCAGAATTGATCTACGTGTCAGATCCTGATGTAGTTTCAACTGTTTATCACCCTAATGGTGGTAGAGAGACCATGAGCATCAACTTATAATCCTCTGTGAAAGAAATTGGTGTTTGCAGTCAATGAGGGAGCAGCTCAGCCTTATTGATAGATTTGGAACAATTACTGCTGCTCCAGCTATTGGCTGAGAGGTTTCCCTGGATCCTGCTGCAAGCCTGACATGGTTTTTCTGTGATAAATCTTTGCCTTGATGAATTTTTTTTTTATTCCACACAGAATTATCCATAGTTGCTCGTTGGTGGGAATAGGAGGGTTATCTGGTCTCTTTTGTGACCAGTTTGGGTGTTGAAGTTTGTTTCAACAATTTGCATCCCACGATTGCTCTGCTGCAAATTCATCTCTTATTTTCATAAAGTCCCACAATCCCTGAGGTTGGCAAAGCCCTCCCAGCCCCTGGAGCCCACCCTGTGCCCGATGCCCACCTTGTCCCCCAGCCCAGAGCACTCAGTGCTACGGCCAGTCCTGCCTTGGGCACCTCCAGGGCTGGGCACTCCAACCCTCCCTGGGCAGCCCCTGCCAGGGCCTGCCCACCCTTTGCAGGCAGCAATTCCTGCTGCTGTGCCCCCTGCCCCTGCCCTGGCACACTCCAGTGGAATGGTAGGTGGCCACTGCTGTCTGTTCTCTAGCTCACAGTTGGTGCATCTCTGAAGGACCTGAGGGACAGGGCTCAGAGTTGCCATCAGAGCTGCTTTTGGGGGCAGAAGCCACAAAAATGAGGTTCATGAGACTTCACTCACAGGAGACTGAGGATGTCATTTCCTACCTGGGCATGAAGCAGCAGCTTGTTCATTGTCCTTTTAAATGTCAGGTTTTATAGTTCAGCTTCCAAGGCAGTGTGCTGAGACCATCAGGGGGAAGGATTCCTTCCCTAAAGATCCCAGACTGAGCTGTTCCTACAGAGCTCTGCAAACAGCACCTGGCACGGGACAGGGATTTCTCTCCTCCAGACTTGTAAATTGTCATTTGAATTCTAGCATGATGTAAAACTGTGCAGTAAATCACAGATCTGTTTAAATATCCTCCACTTAGGCTTTATCACTGTACAATTGCTGGCACGGGCCATTGGAGCTGGGCTGTAATTTATGGGAGCTGTAATACCTGGTGGCTCCGGAGTTCTAACAGTTTGCTGCTCGGGTTTATTAACGTGGAATTGAGTTCTCACTGTGCTGTGGGGTGTGAGAGGTCGTTGCAGTGTTGGTGTTAATGCAGACCTTGCAACTTGCCTTACTTGTCTGATCCCGAGCCCTTGGAATGATTAAATGATGGAACCTTCTGCTCCGTTTCGGAAAAGAAAACTGTTCTGCTTGAGTCTCATGTCAGGAGAGTGAACCAGAAAACATCTTTTGGAGCTGTTGGAGCCCCGTGGGCAAATTGTTAACTAGGATCAATTATGGAACTTCACACAGATTATGGAATCTCAGAATTATGTGTTTAGTGTATACAGATGGTTTAGGTTGGAAGAGCTTTCCCCTCCTTTTTAAATAAGGAAATTGTAACTGAAAAGCAAATATAAAGTCATTTTGTCCTTTTTTGTTCTGTAGCTGCTCTAGGGTTTCCTGCTGTTCCAAATACTTAGCACAGTAAAATCCACCCTGTGTAAGACAGTGAATGTGCACAGAGTTTGCATTGCCTCTAAAACAGGAGAGGAAAGGGAACATTCATCCACTTTTCATGCCCTTCTGTGATCAACAGACAAATTGCTGCTGGCACAGAGTTCCAGAGGGAAACTTTGTCAGTTCTAACAACAACTTATTGTTGCCTTTGCTTTCTCGCCATACCTTGAGGAAACTGGGATTATAAAGCACTACTCTGTAGCAATTTCTGGCAAAGCATCCCCTTTCAGCAGGAGGTTGTGTGTTTAGGAGCTTCCAGGTTAACATTTCGCTGCCATCCTCGAGGAGCTCTGACCTGAAACAGCCCAGGCAGCTGCTGCTCTGCACATCCTGAACTAAATTCTGTGTATTCTGACAATTCTCCATCTGCTTTTCCTGTTGGAGATCCTCTTCTTTCTGCTCTCCCACTCCTCCTGATTAAAATACAAAGAACTGTTGCATTCAGCCATTCAGCCCTGTGCTCTGCTCCAGAATGGCAAGAAACACGAGTTTACATCATCAGATAACTTGACACTGGCAACCTGATGCTCATCTTGATGTTGTTCATAGCCTGAAGGGCCAAATGTCTTGTCAGGAAATTGTTGCTGTGACTACTTAACTTTTTGAGTGGATCTAAAAAGCTTTGGTGTTTCCTGACATCTGCTTAGGGATGCTTAGATGTATATTTTGCATTTAGCTTTGCTTAGGATTTGCACTGGGGTAGGGACACAAATGAGGGTTCTTGGGAGAGGGGAAAAAAAAAAAGATGATTTTTGTGTGTGTGTAGTTGCTGCTGTTGCTCAGTCTGATTGGAGTGTAAGCAAAGCTGAGTAAATCAGGTGCTGCCTCTGCCCATGGCTGGGCCTGGTGCTCACACCTCTGTTACCCCACCTGGGAGAAAGGGGGGGAAACCTCAAAGCAAAGCAATTTACTTCTATTTTTTGAGCATAAACTTTATCCTGACAGGGGAGTGAGGAGAGAAATGTTGTCTTTATCAGCTGTTCATCATTTCCATGACTGAGTGACACACTCCAAAAGTTGTGACTTCCCAAGTAAGGGAGGAAAACCCTTTAATGTGAAGTTTGGTATTGGTGATGGCCCCCCTGGAGAGGGTGAGTTCTCCTGAAACCCCATTTGGAGTTAGAAGACAGATGAGTCTTTCCAGGGTTGTTATTTTTTATTTTTTGTGTTTGTAGTTTAAGGTTGTTTGAGTCTTAACTGTTTGTGGGCATTGCACGGAAATGAGTTCATGATTCACACAATGTCCCACAGGAGTTTACGGACTTTTTAATATAAATCAGGAGACTCATTCTTAGCTAAACACAGAGGAAAGCCATAATGCTGCAAGAGCAGAATAAGATGCTTTATAAAGTCCTGGGATTCAAATAATGTGGCTTGAAAGTTTCATAAGCCCAGTGCATTCTGTATTTAAGTACTCTGCAAGGAAGAGTTAAAGAGGGAAAATAGGAAACTTCCCAAATCAGTACACTTCTATTTTTCTTAATGTTTTGATCTCGATTTATAGAATCTAAATTTATATAATATAAATTCTGAATTTATATGAAGTTTAGTAATGTAGACAGAGTGTTAATAAGAAAGTAAAGCATTAATGTGTAACTGCCGTGAAGCAACTGCAGGTTTCAGGATTTCTTCTCTGTGCATCCAACTTTGGAAGCTCCAACAGGTGCTTGTGATAATGCCCTTTGCTGTTTGATGTGCACCCAGCAGTGCAGGGCTTTGTTTGGCAGGGGCTGGGCCAAGTGTGTGCAAGAAACACACACCATGCTTTGATTTCTTCTCCGGCTTAATGAAGTTTCTGTTCCAATTAAGAGCAGAGCAGGTGTCTCCTCAGGCCCGGCTCTGGCAGGCTCAGGTTCTTTCCAGCCCAGATCACAGAGTGAGGGACACAGGGCTGGTGTGTGTTCCTTAGCTCTGGAATCCAGCACTTCAAAGGTGCTGCTCAGGAGTGAAAGGAGCCTCTGTGTTCAGAGCAGCCCCGACCTGCTGGCTGTGGGGGGACACCTGGAGCTCAGACCCCGACCTGCTGGCTGTGGGGGGCACACCTGGAGCTCAGACCCCAACCTGCTGGCTGTGGGGGGACACCTGGAGCTCAGACCCCGACCTGCTGACTGTGGGGGGCACACCTGGAGCTCAGAGTGACCCCAACCTGCTGGCTGTGGGGGGCACCTGGAGCTCAGACCCCGACCTGCTGACTGTGGGGAGCACACCTGGAGCTCAGAGTGACCCCAACCTGCTGGCTGTGGGGGCACACCTGGAGCTCAGAGTGACCCCAACCTGCTGACTGTGGGGGGCACACCTGGAGCTCAGAGTGACCCCAACCTGCTGACTGTGGGGGGCACACCTGGAGCTCAGAGTGACCCCAACCTGCTGACTGTGGGGGGCACACCTGGAGCTCAGAGTGACCCCAACCTGCTGACTAGGGGGACACCTGGAGCTCAGAGTGACCCCAACCTGCTGACTGGGGGGACACCTGGAGCTCAGAGCCCTGACCTGGCCCAGGGGGAGCTGCAACTCCTTTGGGTCTCGGGCCCTTCCTGTGTCCCAGCTCAGCTCCTGCTCCCTCCAGCCTGGGCATAAACTTTATCCTGACAGGGCACCCCACGAGGGGCTGTTCTGCTGCCCTGGGTTTGGGAGAGCAGAACAAGCCCTGGCTTGGGTTGTGTAACCCCTCGGAAGGGCTGGCAGCAGCCAGAGAGGGGCTTGATTAAACTGGGAAATTAAAGAGAAAGTTTGGCAATGGTAGTTGTGCCAGCTGACACCCACAAAGGGCACCAAAGACAGAGCTTTATGTTTTAAGAGCTTTACTTTTCAGCTTCAGATTTCTGCAATAGGAAAATGTTTGA
Organism: Sakesphorus luctuosus; assembly: GCA_013396695.1. Lineage (NCBI taxonomy): Eukaryota > Metazoa > Chordata > Aves > Passeriformes > Thamnophilidae > Sakesphorus > Sakesphorus luctuosus. The sequence goes on along the minus strand of VWZD01007542.1, from coordinate 390,707 downwards.
TACTGCCTTTGATTAAGAGTGTTCTCGGTGTTGCTTCCCTTACTTCTTTTCCTTCCTGACACTGGTGCTCGTGGCATGCATTACCAGGAAAGCCTTAGCTTTTTCCTGCCTGGCATGGTGCAATTAGCAGCCAATTTGCTGTACAGCAATTATTCAGCCTTAATTGGAAAATGTTAATAGTAAAGTCTTTTGGTTTTTTGGTATTTTTTTTACTCCCAAACACTGATGTTAGGGCTTTTTGCTGCAGTCTCGTGGACTGACAGTGGAGAGTTTCCCAACCTCTTCTCAATTACTGAGTGGGTTTGATGCTTGAAGTTATCCACAGGTTACACAGACTGAAGGTTAAAGTACAGGAGTAGAGACAAGACGTCTTTCTGGCTCTGAGCATCGCTTTGAAGAGAGTCAGTTCTTCCTCTCTGTCTTACTTTGCCTATCTTGAAACACAAGGTAAATATTTTAGTAGGAAGTGATTCAGTAAGCCATGGGGTCATTATTTTCCAAGTGCCTCGAGACCTCAAGGCTCTATTTCAAAGCAAAATGTTGTTAAATGAGGATTTTTTTATGCAATTAGAAGGCAATGCTGAGGGTTAGATGAGGGCGGAGCTCTGCCCTCTCTGTGTAATTGAGGTGAATTTATTATGCACACTGTTTTGTCCAGGGATATAAAACAGGGTTTGTCACACACTGTTGTGTGCACTTGGCTGTGGTGCAGCTTGTTCACCCCAGGTGTGCCCCCAGTGTCTGCCTGGCTCACCCCCACTGGTGGCAGTGCAGGGGACACCAGGACAGTCATAGCCCCCACGGTCTGCCTGGCTCACCCCCACTGGTGGCAGTGCAGGGGACACCAGGACAGTCACAGCGCCCAGTGTGTGCCTGGCTCACCCCCACTGGTGGCAGTGCAGGGGACACCAGGACAGTCACAGCGCCCAGTGTGTGCCTGGCTCACCCCCACTGGTGGCAGTGCAGGGGACACCAGGACAGTCACAGCGCCCAGTGTGTGCCTGGCTCACCCCCACTGGTGGCAGTGCAGGGGACACCAGGACAGTCACAGAGCTGCTGCTGCTCAGTGGGAACGTTCTGACAGGAGAATTAGGGGTGTCCCTTGTGCATCCAGGCTACTCAGCAGGAGCCATGGAGTTTAGCTTGCCCTGGGACCTGGTGGCATCTGCAGCATCCCAGGCTTGCATCTCCTCCTGGTTTGTTGTCCTCAGTGTCCAAACAGCTTGTCAGGTTTGAGCTTTCCCCAGGGCAGGTTCACATGCAGCACAAAGGACACAAAGGTGCGTCTGTGGAACAGGGAACAAGATAAATTAGCGAACTGTGTTCACTCAGGGAGTGGTTTATGTCATCTCTGCCCCAACCCAAACCTGCTGTAGGCAAGATGTGCAGAGGGGGAATGAACATCTCCTTCCCGGTTCCTGTTCTGAGGGTGCAGGTCCTCTGAAATAGTCTTTGCTTTGCTTGTCACCACCTTGGCACCAGCAGGAGGGTTCCTGAGGGATAGATGTGCTGTCCTCTGCCTGTGTCAGCTGGTAAATGCCTCCTGGATACAGGGAGCCTGCTTGAGAAGGGGCTTTGCAAGGGAGTGAGCAGGGCATGGCTGGTTTTTTCTTGACGGTGATCTTTGAGTTCCACAGAGCAGGATGCTGCTTTTCCAGTGCTGTGCTGTGTTCCTCCTTAGGAGGGAAAATGTACTTTTGTGGGGTTTTTTTTTTAAACACTGTATTGCATTTTTGCTTTGATGCTTCCTTTGTGATTCCCAAACATTGCATGTGGATAGGGAATGAGCTAGAGATAACTTTCTTTCCGTTAGATAAGGGGGATTGTAACGAGGATCTTACTGTCTCCAGAATTACTGAAGCCTTCCCATGTCTGTGCCTGACCATCATGAGGCTGAGTGTCTGTCCCCAGCCTGTGGCTGCTGTCCCTCCCTTGTCACACAGTGATGAGGCTGCAGGGTGGGAGCGATGCTGTCAGCCCAGACAGCCTCGAGGTGCAGTGCCAGACCCCCAAAAGCAGGGAGATCCCTTATTTTTTTCCCTTTTTTGGCAGTAAGGAAGCTTTGTTTTTGTTATTTAATTGAAATTGCTCTGAGAGGGAAGGAGGCAGCGACCGGGGCACTCAGTGGGGCTGTCTGTGGAGGACAGGGCAGCTCTGGGATTTACAGGCTCAGGACTGGAAGGATGGTGGATGCTGTGGAAGGGAGTGCTCCTGAGGCTCTTTGCTCTCCAGCCCCCAGTCCTGCTCAGAGCTCCCTTTAATTTGGTCAGTGCAGCAGGTTCATTGCAGCCCTCACAGCCTGAGTGTCCGAGCTGAGCTCAGCTCAGCGACAACCAGCTGGCCCCAATTCCTGCTGAAGGTGTGAGCACTGTGTGCCTGACAAATCCTTGCCTTTCTTGTCCTGTCCTGGAGCTGGAATCCTGCGCCGCCCCCTCTGCCCCACTCCAGAGTGGCTGTTACATCCACACACTTGTGCCAAGCTGCAGTTGTGATGGGGTTTTAATGCCAGTCCTGTGCCTGACTCCAGCCCTTCTGCAGTCATTGTGCCACTGCAGCATCCCTTTAACTTGGGGCTGAGGCAGAGGAGGAAGATAAAGAACTTGATAGAACGTTTATGGTAATAGCTGTAAAGGGAAGCTGGAGAGCAGTGGATTTCACAGCCAGAAAAATCTCAGCTCGGGGAAATGGGTCTGAAATGCAACTACAGATGGTTTTAGTCTCTTACTTCCCCTGTTTAAATAAAAGGATTGCTTTTCTCACCTTTATTTAAAACACATGTGTGGAAGATAAAAGTGTCCAGCTATTTTTTTATTATTCAGTCCACCAGCTACCGACATCTTTGCCTTATTTCATTTCAACACTAATGGCATAGTGAAAGTTCTGAAACACCCTCTTTGGCTCCAGCCTTCCTTGGGTCGCAGCAAAGATTCCTGCTGCAGGCAGAGCTGTTGCTGTTGTTTTCGTCATCAGCACTTTCTTTCTCCTCTTGAACCTGGTGCTATTAATTGTGTTGCTGCTTCTGCTCTTTAATTGATCCCATTCACCGCTCCCGCTTTTGTAACGTCTGACTTCGTGTCACTTCGGCAAATCAAAAACCCAAATTAATCAATCTCCAGCCACTTGAGAATAAGGCCATGTTGGGGAGCTGGGCTTGACAAAAAAGTCTAATTTCACTTTGAAAGCCTGTTGGAAAATTTTAACAAGAAGATGCAAGAAAAATGTAAACCAGATCAAGCTCGACTTTGGTCTGTGCAGAATAGCGTCACCTGTTGAGTTTGTTTCAAGTTTTTGTAAATAGGTGATTTGACAAAAATATGAAATAAATCAAAAGACACGAAGATAGAAGGGGTCAGAATATGCTTGGTTCCGCTGCAGATGGTTACCCAGGAGAGAGGGTTGTGTCTGTGTGAGAGAGAATAGGAACCGTGGGCCAGTGACGACGCTCCGCTCTTGGACTTTTGTGTCCAGCCTTTGTGCTGTGCTATTCCCGGACCTTGCATGTTGTCTCTCTTCCTGCTTTTTGCACACCCAGCTCCTTTCCCCTGGCCTGGGGTACTCATACTGGCTCCTTGTTACCCCTCCTTTCCTTGGCCTTCTTGGTTCCTGTGCTGGCATCCTCTGTGGCTCTGCTGGGCAAATGGGAAGGAGAAATGGCTTCAAGTCGCATCTGGGATGGGCTTGGAGCAGATGCTTGGGAATTTGGGATGTGGGTTAGTTGTCCCTCTGTGCCAGGGCACTGAGGATGCACAGGCTGGGTTTGCATTGGGTTTCAGGCAGATGAGGGTTGGGGTTGTTCAGCCTGGAGAGGAGAAGGCTCCGGGGAGACCCTAGAACACCATCCAGTGCCTCAGGAGGATCCAGGAGAGCCAGAGGGGCACTTTGGACAAGAGTCTGCAGTGACAGGACAAGGGGAATGGCTTCCCACTGCCAGAGGGCAGGGTGAGATGGGATATTGGGAAGGAATCCTTCCCTGGGAGGGTGGGCAGGCCCTGGCACAGGGTGGGCAGAGCAGCTGTGGCTGCCCCATCCCTGGGAGTGTCCCAGGCCAGGTTGGACAGGGCTTGGAGCAACCTGGGCTGGTGGGAGGTGTCCCTGCCCATGGCAGGGGGTGGGATGAGATGAATTTTGAAGTCCCTTCAAACTCAGAGCATTCTGTGATTCTGTGATGATTCCATGACTGTCTTACCCTTTCCACCAGGACTCTTGCACTGTCCTTAGGGGTCCTGAATGGAGTTGTCTTTGAGATCTTCTCTTCTTCCTCTCCTTTCTTGTACAGTGGTTTGTCATACTTGAAAGGAATTTCTCTTTTGACCATAATTACAAAGTGAGTCTTGGAGAGAGGCAGATGTGGGACTTCTTTCTGGAGTAAAAGCTGCAATGGCTTTTTTTGTTTTGCTTTGTAATTTATAGCAAATGGACTCTCTTCATAACTTAAGGGCTTTGGTCACCAAGTGTCACTTGTTGTTCCTGGACATGGAATGAGCTACTGCATATGGATGGGAGTGCCCCAGGCCAGGTTGGATGGGGCTTGGAGCAACCTGGGCTGGTGGGAGGTGTCCCTGCCCATGGCAGGGGTGGGATGGGATGAGCATTAAGATCCCTTCCAACCCAACCCAGTCCGTGCTGGGATTGTGTGACGTGGCCCATGGCAGCTCTCCCTTGCAGCTGAAGGAGTTAATAACAGTGCTGGGGAGGAGGGGAGGGCAGGGGAGAGAGGAGGGCTCCCTGGCTGCTGGGGGAGGGCATGGGCGTCTCTAGCTCGCTCCTGCAGGTCACAGACAGCAGCAGGCGTGGGCTGGAACAGGAGGATGATCCATTTTGGAGGAGAAGACCTATTTTAGGCAGGTGTTGTTGCACATCACTTACCAGTGTGGCCCAGCAGTTGCAGAGCTGAGGATGTGCAGGTCAGGACAACCCCAGCTCCGTGGCAAGGGGAGAGTTTTGTCCTTAATGTCACATAATAGAGCTCTGCACCCTGCAAATGATGACCATCATCAAGGGAAGCTGTGCCCGTACAGTCCATCAAAAGCCTCAGAGCTAATGATGGGCTGGGCAGATAATCGGGGGAGAGTTAATTGTAAGGTTCGATATGGCATCTTGTCAGCAGAGATAAGTTGTCACGTTTTCCACTTGAGCTGAAACTAAATGATTGTAAAATAAGTTATGAGTGTCCTTGGGCCTGTCTGCCAGAATGATGGCTAAGAATACATTCCTGGCCCATCAGTCTCAAGCAGCCTGCTTGATATTTATGCGAGCTGAATGTTATTTTATTCCCCCTCTAGTCATGCTTGTCAGCTTCCCGAGTGAAAAGTGAAACTGCTGCTTTGACTCATACTTCAAGTATTGAAGCTCGGAGAGGCTGCAGATTGTTATTATTATTACTAGTATTATATATTTTTTCGGGTGTGTGTTGAACATTGATGCCCGATTGGGAAGAACTAATGGCTGACATTGAGCGTGCGGGATGGCTGGAAAACAGCCCATCCCAGCCCAGTGGAACGCGCCTTATGAGTTCCAGTGCCTCTGTCAAAGCTGGTTGAGATGGGGAGTAATGAGGCGCTTGCTTTTTTAATTTGCCATGCCTTTTCCTTGCCTTTTTTTCCCCTTCTTTTTCCCCCCCTGTATTTAATAGTGGCGGCAGTGGCCGTCTGTTCTCAGGCGTGGTAATTGATACCAAATAAAATGCGTTATTTGTATTCAGTCAGGAGGATGGAATTGCATTCAGTGGGCTGAAGCCTGAACTCATTTACAGTTTCCCCAAGCCCGGGCTTTCAGGAGCCCTCTTTTCAATTTGAAGAATACCTTGTCAGGCAAGAGAAGGAGTGGGAAATGGGAGAGCTCGGTGTGGCAGCCCAGCGCCTTGTGATTGCTCATATTTTAACCCAGGGGGATGCTAAATAACTCCCATCTCCCAGGGTGGTGGTGGAACGTGGGGACGGGGCAGGGATGCAGTAGGACTGTGGGACCAGGTAGGAATGCAGGCAGGGATGCAGGCAGGGATGCTGCAGCACTGTGGGACCAGGTAGGGATGCAGGCAGGGGTGCAGTGGCACTGTGGGGACC
>VWZD01007542.1:353776-374519 GCA_013396695.1 Sakesphorus luctuosus | reverse complement strand
TGGTGGCACAGGACTGGCACTGGTGGCACAGAGCTGGCTGTGGTGGCACAGAGCTGGCTGTGGTGACACAGAGCTGGCAGTGGTGGCACAGGCAGACAGCTGTGCCCTCCCACAGCAGTTCCCCTGGTGGCCCTGCCATCCTGGGTGTCTCAGCCAGCCCTGGTTCCAGCCTGCCCTGAGTGCTGTGGGTCCAGCAGGAACACAAACTGGGGCTGGCTCAGGAGGGCAGAACAGTCAGTCCTTCATTGTTGCCCTGCCCGTTTGGGTTGCAGTTTTACTCTGCTTACACTACTGATACAAGGTACATTCAGCCTTTCCCCTCTAAAAGAATTAAATACATCCATAAAATCAAACCCCAAATGCAGCCCCATGTCATGCAGAAAAGGAGCTCACACCTCTGGTTTTGTGCACGTTGGGGTGGACAGTTCAGTGGCAGCAGGTTTTGGTTCTGGTCTCTTTTGGGTACCTGAATTTGTATAAAGTGAATGTTCCACAGTTTTAAAAAATACTCAGTGTTTCAGATGAGGCTGATACAAATGTGGCATTTCGACTGCAGTGTTGAATGAAGAAAAGGAACCTTTATTTGGAGGTGAATAAGCAGATTACTTGGGGTTAGGGGGTTTTAAATAGGTTTGTGGTTCATGCAGAGTTACTGCTGAGTTCTCTGCATATACATTTGGTCAGTCATGAAATGCATTTTGCTGAATTTCACACTGGACACAAAACAGCCTGAACTTACTAGCCCTGGAGTTTAACAAGCTTACTTTTAATGAGATTTTAGGAGTGTGTTTTGATAAGTACATCCTGATTTTGTGAATTATCTCAGAAGAGTCATAAACCTTCCCTAAACAAACTGTTGCTGCTTTGTGGCCAAAAATTTCTTTTTAAAAAGGCAAAACAAAGCAGGTGTCAGGGTTTAGTTGGCATTAAAAATGAGCAGAATACCTGGCTGTATTTTTTTCTTTCTGCAAGATAATTTAAAAAATAACCCACCAGCCCCCAGCACGTGGCTGTGTGTGTTGTGTGTAATACCTGGTGCTTGTTTGGGGGAGTTGTCACCTGTCCCTGTCACAGCACCCCGTGGCTGTGATTGTGCTGATTATCCCTCTCTCCATTTGCTGCCTCAGCTCTGGCCCAGCTCTGTGAGTGAGACACAGGAGGGCACAAATTAATAAAATGCAGCCCAATCTTCAGAGCCTGACTTTGAACCCAGCACAAAGGTCACTGCTTGGGAGTCCTTGAGCTCGGCCGGCACAGCCTGCCCGACATGAAAGGCTTGGGCTGAAAGACACTTTATGGTGATGCTGAGGAGCCAAAGACAAGGGAGGTGAAGCTCATCTATTGTTTTAACCCCCTTCATTGCAGGCTAAACAGGTTGAAAGGTCCCTTCTTCTCTCAGAGTCTGTGGCACAGGCGGCGGGTCCGCCCCGGCGCTTGCAGGGGGCAGAGGGGCAGGGGCAGGGTGGGCAGCTGGGGAGGGGGCTCTGGGGACAGTGCCACAGCTGGGCAGGGGGCTCTGGGGACAGCCCTGGCACTGCACACACCACCACAGCTGGGCAGGGGCACCACAGGAACACTTGGGTTTTTTCCTGCCTCTCCCTGCAAAGTGCCCCCACTGTGAGGACTGTGAGCCCTGAGCCTGCACAGGGTGTGCTCTGCAGCCCCCCCACTGCTATGCTGGGGTTTGGCCTCGTTTTCTGGAGGAGGAAGAAGTTTGAGTGGCTTTGTGATTGAATGAGCACAAATGACACGGTAGCACTTCACTGGCTTTGGGTGATCAGTGTCCTTGGCAGGGGCTTGTCAGCCTGAGACAGAGACCTTGGTTATGGAAAAGGTTCCTGATGTGCATGTGATGTTTGCAAGGTAGCAAGGAGTAAAATATTAAATAATTCAAGGGTTTTAAAAAAAAATTAATTAATATTGTAAAATAATAATCCTACTGGTAAAGTTTGTTCTGTTTCATTACTTGAACAAGAATGTCTGCTCTAGAAGTTCCCGTTTTTCCAGAGTGTCAGAGCATGTAATTTGATTCTGGATCCGTGTACCCAAGTCAGGGGGAAATGAAAGGGAGATGGTTGTGGGCTGTAAAGCTGTAGCCAGTGAAAATACTAAAATGAGGTCGTTGTGTTCAGTGTAACTTTGTTCTCCTGTGCACCACACGCCTGATCTCCTGAGGCCAAGTGCCACAGTTTGGATAAAGAAGCTGTTCTGGTGTAAGGGAAGTTTTTGGGGGTGCCTGTGCACTTGGCCTTGGCAGCTCGGAGGTGCAGTGGGGAACAGGTTCCTGTAAAGGCTGCAAGTCCCAAGTGATGCCCTTCAGAAGGCCTGACTGGGGCTGTTTGCCATGGAGAGCAAACCTGGAATTCAGGGGGGATTGGTCAGTAGGACTGATCTACCCTGGGGTTATGAACATGCTCTTGGCTGAAGAGAACTCCATCATCAGGAGGTGCCCAGAGACTCTCTGTGTTCTGCCATTGCAGGCAGATGGTTCTTCTGCTCCCATTTAGTGCTGGTGGGATTATTTTGTAGCTCTCTTTAGACTTTAGGATTTAATAACAACCCAGAGATCAAGAAATACTTTGGCCGGTTTTGTCCTGAGTCTGTCAGAATATTTGTGATGCCTTTCAAAAAGGAGTTCCAGAAAAACTGAGGAGGGTAATGATATATATGAGCAATGTCACTAAATATGTTGCTGAATCTGCATATATTGGCTGTAAACTGAAAGAGTAAGTGTAGGTGGGATATTGGGAAGGATGGGAAGGAATTCCTTGCTGGGAGGGTGGGCAGGCCCTGGCACAGGGTGGGCAGAGCAGCTGTGGCTGCCCCAGCCCTGGGAGTGTCCCAGGCCAGGCTGGACAGGGCTTGGAGCACCCTGGGACAGTGGGAGATGCCCCTGCCCATGGCAGGGGGTGGGATGGGATGACCTTTAAAGGCCCCTTCCAACCCAGACCCTTTGTTGGTGACAATTCCCTGGTGCCACATTCAGGAGCAGGTTCTCGGTGTCCCCCCAAGGTCCCTGCAGATCCAGTGCCCTGTGTGAGGTCTCAGCACTGAGTTTGCTGCCTGTTTGTTTTATGCCCTGTGCTTTCTCCTCCTGTTTTCTGTCCCTCCACCTTTCTCTTTACGGCCCCGGTCCTTGTGACAGATGTTATGCATCATATGTAGTGTGCAACTGCAGGAAGCAGTAGGGAAAAAGGAAACTTGAACAGGCCTCATCATTGACATTTTCCACCACTTTCCCCTTCTCTGAAAAGGAAAAAAAAAATTAATAAAGGTTTCTTTTGTGAGTGTGAGCCGGAGAAAATTGGCCATTTGTCTGTGAGGTAATAGGCTTTGGGATAATATGAAAATCTATCAAATGATTAAATTCAATGACATTAAATCACAATTCATGAAGGGAGAATACTGCACAGTTTAATTCTATTTAATTTTCAAGGGGGGGGAGAAAAGCCCTTAAAAAAAAAAATTTGTTTGAGTTTCTCTTAAGCTGATTTCTCTGTGCTCCTTCTTAAAAGTGCCTTTCTAGTTGCCACACAGCGACGTGATCATTATCTGTCACCTCGTCCCTTGCTGCCTCAACACGCAGTAAAATACAAGGAAAAAAAAGAGGAGGGGGAAGAGGGAAAAAAAAAAGCAGCGCAGAGGAGCGTGTGAAGTGTGAGTTGCTGTGGCAAGACTGGCTGGCTGTCGACAGTAATGATCTTATTACGGGCCCGTGGCCCTTGGAGAGCCCGGCACGGAGCTGAGCAGAGCCGAGCCCCGGCCAGTGGGACTCAGCGCGTCCCACAGTCCGTCCCATGGACTGTCCCACGGTCTGTCCCACGGTCCGTCCCACGGTCCGTCCCACGGTCTGTCCCACGGTCTGTCCCACGGTCTGTCCCACGGTCTGTCCCACGGTCTGTCCCACGGTCTGTCCCACGGTCCGTCCCACGGTCCGTCCCACGGTCTGTCCCATGGTCTGTCCCATGGTCTGTCCCCTCGTCCGTCCCACGGTCTGTCCCATGGTCTGTCCCATGGTCTGTCCCCTCGTCCGTCCCACGGTCTGTCCCACCGTCCGTCCCACAGTCTGTCCACGGTCTGTCCCACGGACTGTCCCACAGTCCATCCCACGGTCCGTTCCACGCACGCCAAGCGTGCCCTGACTGGGCACAGTTCTAGCCCATCTTGCACTCAGTTCTGCAGCGCCCCCGTGCCCTGTGAGGGGCAGGAGCACTGCTGGCTGTGGGCTGGGGCTGGCAGCCAGCCAGCCAGCGCTCTCAAGTGCAGTCGTTCACCAGAAGTGCTTTTTAGTTGGAATTGATTACCTTTCTTGGGGGTTGTGCTTAATGGCAGAGCTGCACTGGAGAGGGCTCCAGGTGAAAAATGGCTGGATTAGCCAGTGAGAGGAGCTGAACTCCTAGTCAATTTTTAGCTTTCCCCTGTTTCCATCTAATTTATATTTAATGATGTACCGTTTGATAATATTTGAGATATTTCATTTCCAGTTGCTGCTGAGCACACATGTTGAGCACATGTTAAATGACAGCAGATCAGTCTGCAGGTCTTAGGAATTAATCCAGTTTAACCTTCAGGCTGCCAGAACGTGTCTGTTTTGGCACCTGTGCCAGGAGACACCGGGTTTATCTGCCAGTGGCACGAAGCTGGCACTGCCAGGCAGAGCCGGGGCTGTTTCCAGCCCATAATGAGGATAAATCCACCTGCTTTACCAGAAGCACAGGGTCAGTAGCTGGGTCCTTCCTTCACATTCTCCTGTCTCAGAGGCTGATTAGGCTGCTGTTAATTGCCCCCCTATAAACATGTCCCATCTCCCTTCACTCAGATCCCTTCAAATGAAAATGAAGTCCTTAAAGCTGTTTGTGTTGAGCTCCACAGGCCAGATAAGGAGGTGCTTAATTGTCCCTGGTGCTTCTTGTTCTGGTACCTCACATTTGAATGTCCTACAGGATCAGATTGTTGGATGCATGTGCAGTTTGAAGAGCTGGGGGCAAGACTCTGTGGTGGGCTGGAGTGGAGCATTGTGTTATCCCTGCAGCAGATGGAGAGCTGGTGCTTGGAATGTGCTGGGACAGGTGGGGAAAAGATGCACTGCAAATACTCTGGTATCACCCCAAACACTTTGTTTCACTAATCAGTATTATTTTTTCCTGCCTGCCTGAAATCTTTGCAGCCCTGCAGGCCCTCAGCCCTTTCTGAAGGTGTTTCTGCCATGGAATGCCTCCCTCCTTGTACTGCCCCTCTTCCACTGCCTCCCTTTTATTGGGATTGTGGGTGGGGTTTTCCTCCTAAAATTAATCTGTGCTGGCCAGTCCTACCCCTTAAAAAGCACCTTTATTTTTTTTCAATTCTTACTTCCTCTGAGATCAGTTCTCACCTCACACATAGGGGCCAGTCCAGAATTAAAAGGGAAAAAATAGTCTTGGTGGTTTTTTTCTTTTTGAAACAGAGCTTTTGGGTTTTCTTCCAGTCATTTCAGGTTCAGCTGATGTCTAAAATTCCCTGTCCTAGTTTGGGGGGGTTTATATGTATTTTGTAGGAATGCTTTACTGCTTCTAGGCAGCTCCCAAGAGCTGTGAGAGTCTTTTTCTCCCCTCCTTTGGAGCAGAAGCTCCTCTGGGTGTGTGGGTGTGTGTGTTGTCTGTCTGTCCCCCATCCCTGTGCCAGCTGCTCCTCAGCTTCCTGCTGTCCACACTAATGGGAGATCTTCAGTCTTGGGGCATCTTTGGGAGGTTTGGCACCAAACCTTTAGTGCCCAAGTGGTACCAAACCAGAAGGCCCGTGGGCAGCTCTTGGTTTGCCATATTGGACTCCATCAAGGAGGTAAAAGGTTTGGAAAGGGAAGACTTTTAACTGGGGGGAAGTTGTCCATCTTTGGCTGCTCTGACTGTCCGTGGGTGTGGGCTCTGTTGTTTGAGGCTGCTGCCAACACTGCCTGTGGGCACAGTGCTGTTCCCAAAGGATTCCTCAGCCAGGAGCTGGAGGGAGGCAGGGCTGGAGCAGATGCCTTGATAGCAGGTGCTTCCTTACCTGTGACCTGTTTAACAGCAGGACTTAGAGTGACCTCCCCAGCTCCTGGGAGCCTGAATCCCAGCAAAGCTCCCATTTGAATGGGATGCTGAAATGTGGGAAGTACCTGTGTATTTCTTTATAAACCCAGTGGTTTTTAGAACAGGATTCTGAGCCAGGAGGCTCCAGGGGCTCCTCCAGCAGAGGTGCTGTCCTTGGTGGGGCTTCCAGGCCAGCACGGCATTGACTTGACTTTGACTCCCTTCCCCAGTGCTTTGAATCTGTCTCTAATCTGGGGAGGACGAGCTGCAGTTTGTGGTGATGGATTACAAAGTGTTTCTGCCTCTGCTTCATTTGACAAGGAATTGGCAGCTCCCTCCAAGACAGTTCCAGCTCCCTCTTACTTCTCCTTTCCCAGGCTCCTCCTTTGGGGCCTTCAGTGGCTGTGTGCTCCTGTGCAGTTGGGCAGGCTGGAATTTCAGGGGAAAAACAGGAAAAAAAGGGCATTTTAGTGTTTAAATCCTCATTTGAAAACTGTTAGTGGTGGTGACAGGTTTGTGATGATCATAATAGCCAGGACTTTTCAGCCAGGGTGACACTTCATAGTGGGAAGCAAAACACCAAAGGGATCCAACCAGTTCCCAGGCAACTTGAATGTTTTAACCATCCCATTTATACATAAAAACACAGATCAGGATTTATTTGACCTGAAAATATTTCCTTGGGGTTAATATCAGTGTTGTCACACACATAATCACTTTTTTGGTTGGGTGCTGCCAGTCAGTGGGCAGGGAATGGTTGCAAATAACTGCTTGCCTTTTTTTGTAGGAACCAGCTCAGATCTGGGGGTGGGATGTGGTGTTTGTCACAGGCAGGTGCAGCACTCTGAGCTGGGAAGGGTGGGTGGGGTGCAGGGGGTCTGTCAGGACTCACCCACGGGCTCATACCTGGGGTTTGGTCCTTCGTGATGGTTTAGAAAGATTCCTGCAGTCTCTGGAGGTGTCTCTCACCCAGTGGTGTTAATGAAATGATCCTTCTTTTAGAGCCAGGAACAATTAGGATTGATTGGAAAGGACCTTAAAGATCATCTGGCTTTGGCTCCTGTTTGATTCAGGGAAACACCAGCATTCCAATTACTGATAAAAACTATTTTGAATGCCAAGTTTTCCAAGGCATTTTCCATTTCCACTCGCTCCTTCCCTCGGGCTCCCAGGGCATCCTTGCCAGCCTTACCTGGCACAGAAACCTGGGGGGTCTCTAACACAGTTTTACCAGTTGGAAGGATCGGCCACGACCAGTAAGGGGAGCTGGGAAGTTTTGCACTCGAGCATCGTGTGTGAGCCCCCTGAGCCCCACCAGGGTCCGTGCCCTGTGGCAGGAGATGGGCCTCAGAGCCCCTTCCAACCCAAACCCCTCTGTGATTCTGGGAAATCACAAACATTTCATCCTAACACTGAGTGCTCATCAATGACAGACAGTCCCCATTCAGAGAGCTTTAAAATGTCACCAAGGATTCTTGAGGAATTATTTTCAGAAAATCCCCACTTGCCAAACAACATACCTGAGTTTCCTGGAATACTTAAGAGGCCTCGGTGTTTAATTAAATTAGAACAAACCTAATTGTACTAAATAATGGATTAATATGTGCTTAATGTTTTTGATAATAAGGTAAAATGTAAGTTAATACTCACCAGATTACATGAAGACTCTGGTGTGAGGATCCAGAGTGATTATAAGGAGAATGGGAAACTTGATTAATTTTCAGTGATTCATCAGCTGGAATCTCTCAGTCTCTCTGTGTACAAGTAGGTACCAGTTTGTCTTGGCAAAACTCACTGGCAAGAAGGACAGAAAATACTAGTTCTACTTCTCAACAGGATGATTTTGAGGCATTTTCCTGCTGGCTGTTGCAGCTCCACACGTTGTGTGAGGTCAGTACAGTCGCACAAGGAGAGTCTCCTTCGTGGTTAATGGAAGTATTTCCCCATCTGCAATTCCTTACAGCACTGAAGGGGAGAAAGTTTCCTCCTTCTGGCCAGAAACAGTTCCTTCTGGCTTTTGATTTCCTCCACAGCCTCTGACTGGAGATGTTCCTGTTACGTATCACTGGGCCCCAGAATTTGTTGCGATGCTGCTCAGTGGCTCAGCCAGCAAATGTAAAGGGACACTGTGGAGGTTGTCAGGTACAAAGCTGAACCTGCAGCACTTCGGAAAGGAGGAGGAAAGATTGGCATAAACTGTCCCCCAGAATAAAATCCAGAAGGACTTTCTGAGCAAAGCAGGAGCCACCAAGTTGGGCGATTGACTCCTGTTTGGTTTTACAGGTGATGAGAATTACCAAAGAATTGATGTTGCACAGGCAGAGCTGCAGTGGCAGGAGGTGCTGGGTGTGCTCACTCAGGGGTGTGATTGCCCAAGAGCAACCACTGGGCTCTGTGCATGTTCCTTGTGCCCTGCTGGGGGGCACAGCCTGGAGCAGGGGGGTGTCTGCAGGGCATGGTGGGGCCCAGAAACCCACTGGGCTCTGTACATGTCCCTTGTGCCCTGCTGAGGGGCACAGCCTGGAGCAGGGGGGTGTCTGCAGGGCATGATGGGGCCCAGAAACCCACTGGGCTCTGTGCATGTTCCTTGTGCCCTGCTGGGGGACACAGCCTGGAGCAGGGGGGTGTCTGCAGGGCATGGTGGGGCAGAGACACACACTGGGCTCTGTGCATGTCCCTTGTGCCCTGCTGGGGGGCACAGCCTGGAGCAGGGGGTGTCTGCAGGGCATGGTGGGGCAGAGACACAGTGGGCTTTGTGCAGGTGTTCCTCATGCCCTGCTGGGTGGGGAGCACAGTGCTGATGGGGCTGGAGCAGGGGGGTGTCTGCAGGGCATGGTGGGGCAGAGTCACAGAAGGGTTTCTGTGGAGAGGGACCTCAAAGGGACCACCTTGTTCCACCCCCTGCCATGGGCAGGGACACCTTCCCCCAGCCCAAGCCCCATCCACCCTGGCCTGGGCCACTCCCAGGGATGGGCAGTCACAGCCTCTCTGGGCAGCAGATGAGCTGTTTGATCCATGGGATGCCTTATGGATGGTCTTTCCCAAGTCTGTGTAGCACAAGGTGTTCTTTGCCTGCCTTGAAGTGACTTGTGATGTTGAGTGAGGTTTGGATGCCCCAGCAAAGGGACCTCCCCTGTGCTTTCCAGCTCAGTGTGTCTGGTGTCCCTGGGGCTGGCAGGGACAGCAGCTGCTTCCTCAGGAGGGGAAAGATGTCTTTTAAAGCAAAGTTTTTATTTGCCCACTGTGAGCTTACCTTTTACAGTAGGGTGCATGTCAGGGATTATCAGGTGAGAGAGCAGTGAGAAAAATGGGAGATGGGAGGGGTGGAAGTTCTCGTGTTTATTCTGTTATAATTCTTTTTAACTAAGTAACAGCTGGAATGCCAAAGTGCCACTAATTCCTGACGTACCTTTCTGCCATCCTGAAAGATTCCAGATGACTTCCAAGCCTCCTTTGTTATCAGTGAGGGTATTTTAAAATAACTTTATTAAATGCTGAACAAAATAAATCCCAGCTAAGCAGTGTGCCCAGGTCTTTGGAAAACCAAACTCTCCATCATCTGTATCTCTTAAAATCTCAAGGAGATGAGGACTGCAGCAATTCCATAAATATTGTCCTGCCTGTGTCCCAGCTCAGTCTTGGCTGGTTTCTTCTAAGACCCCTTGGCAGGAGGTGCTGTGGAGCTCTCTGAGGTGCAGAGAGCCCCTTCCCATCCCACTGAAAGATTCTTTATCCTCAAGCAAGTTACAGATTTTCTCCCACATGAAAAAACCAAAGATGCTCTTTTTGCCATTAATTCAGCCCAGTTATACCACTTGACTGTAGTGTATTTTATTCCTGGTTTGCAATATTTCCACTCTGACACCTAATACGTTTTACCTTCTGTAATTACTCATTGCAGGGAGATTGGACAAGACAACCTTTAAAAGGTCCCTTCCCACCTGAGCCATTCCCAGGTAATGGGAGCTTTGCCATGAGGATCTCAGAGCTTTTGGGGTCCCCTCCCCCAGGGTGTGTTGGCACAGGTGCCACTCTGGCCAGGTGTGGTGGGCTGAAGGGGTCTCTGTTGGGCTCCCCTTTGATCCTGGGGTCCTGGCTGGCTGGAAGGTGCAGACTGGGAGGTGCTTCCTCACTGGCTCTGGTTTCCAGTGGCATCCCAGGTGCTGGTGTCACCTGAGCTCCAGTGACACCAATTACAAGCATGAGGCTGATCTTGGACTCAGATAATTGGGTAGAAACTCAAATGCCTTTGAAATTCCAGAAGGGCTGATGTCTTGGATGAAATGGAAAGGGCTGCCCAGCGAAATGGTGGAGTCACCATCCCTGGAAGTGCTCAGAAAACTGAGTGGACTTGGCATTTTGGAATATGGTTTAGTGCTGTTGGGCTGAAGGTTGGACTTGGTGATCTTGGAGGTCTTTTCCAACCTTTACCATTCTGTGGTTCTGTGAAATCTGATTGTGTAGCCAAAAAAAAAGGAGAATTTAGTACCACAAAAGATGGGTAATAGGAATAGTTCATATTTAGCCTTTGGGGCTTAGTTACACTGAAACAAAGTGCTTTGTTACAACCCTTGAATAAGCCAAGGTGTGCTCGGCACTTGCTTGGCTTGTGGGTGGCTGTGGCAGGTGATGCAGGAGGGTTTCAGGGGGTTCTTGTCCCACCTGAGGTGTGAAAGTCCTGATGTGAGCAGTGCAGTTCCAGGGGGGCCTGAGTGCTGCCTCCCTCCTCTTGGGAGATTCACAGGGATCTGTTGGAATAGAAGTGTTCAAATGCACTGAAGGTAAATGTGTCATTTGCAATGAGCACATCCTGGGTGGGTTTTACACCTGAATTACCGGAGTGGGGCAGCTGGGCTTTGCAGGACACTGTCCTGCAGCATGAAAAGGGGGAAAAGCAATGAGGGGCTTGGCAAAGCAATGAGGGGCTTGGCAAAGCACATTTTGTCAGGGCAGTATTTTCGTTTCCTCTGTGGGCAAACCTCTCACGGTTGGTTTTGGGGTTCCTGGGTGTCCAAAGCAAAGCAGGGTCAAGGTGCCAACCTGATGCCCTGAGTTCCATGGGCAGCCCCAGGTGGAGACCCCAGCCCTGGGAAGGGGCTCTGCAGCTCTGGGGCTGGTGGTCCAGTGATCACAGCCAGGCCATGGTGGCAGGGGGGCACTCATTAAATAATTACACCTTTGATTAGCTGCTCTGGCTGCTCGTTGCCTTTGAAATATGATACTATAATCTGAAGCTTTTATTAAAAGACAGTTTTTCGAGGTGGGTGAAAAGGATTTCTGTGTGTGGAGAAAAGGGCCGTAATTTTCTGCTTCAGATAATGAAAAACTGAGAAAAATGTTTCCAATTACCATTTAGTTTTGTCGATTTGATTCTTGTATGTTTATGGTGTATTGGAAAGGCACTGAAATCATTTAGTGGGTCCTTTGCCTATCACAGAAGTTTTGATGGGGAAATACTGCAAGGAGGGGAAAAAAAAGAATTGAAAACATTTTTTAGAAATGTTTAATTAAAGTAACTTTTCCCCCTGTCACGAGCAGAACTATGAATGTGTTTTCATTTTTTTTCCCCTTCATTTGAAATGTTCAAAGCTGAATAGAAGCCAAATGTAATTAACTATTAATAGGATTTGAAGTATTACTTTTAGAGTGTTTTCTGGGTTTAAAATAGAGCACTGGGAAGGATTTCAGTTCTGGAGGAAAGGGAGGGGGTTTGTAACAGAGAGAGCGTCAGAGACACTTGTTAGTGGTTCTTTTGGAAGAAAACACTTCCAGGAGATACTTGAATCTGCCTTGAAGATGTTTTGCTGTTCAGTAATGAAGTATTTCTCACAGCTTTTGCTTGGTGGCCAGTTGGGGGTTGTTTCAGGGTGTATATGATGTAGGTAATAGATATAGACAGATGTAATATGGATATATGGATATACAGAATATCCAGAGTTGGCACTAAGAGCTGTTGTTGAATGAACTTTGGGCCCAGCAAGTGGACCCAGAGCAGCTGGGCTGAGTGTGCTGGGGTGTGAGTCAGAGACAAACCAGGCAGACCATGAGCTGTGGTGGCTGTACCAGCCTTGCTGCCATTGCAAAGGCAGGGATGGCTCCAGGGGCCCTGGCACATCAGTCACTGCAGAGGCTGCACCTGGCAGTGCCCAGACCCAGCTCCTGATGGTCCTGCTGAGCCCTCAGAGCCAGGAGAGCTCCTGGAGCTCATCCCTGGGAAGGGACACACTGGGATGGAGCTCAGTGTGCAAAGCTGCACCTGGCAGTGCCCAGACCCAGCTCCTGATGGTCCTGCTGAGCCCTCAGAGCCAGGAGAGCTCCTGGAGCTCATCCCTGGGAAGGGACACACTGGGATGGAGCTCAGTGTGCAAAGCTGCACCTGGCAGTGCCCAGACCCAGCTCCTGATGGTCCTGCTGAGCCCTCAGAGCCACCTGGAGCTGGGCAAGGACACACTGGGATGGATCAGGAGCTCACTGTGCAAAGCTGTGCCTGGCAGTGCCCAGACCTGGCTCCTGATGGTCCTGCTGAGCCCTCAGAGCCACCTGGAGCTGGGCAAGGACACACTGGGATGGATCAGGAGCTCACTGTGGAAAGCTGTGCCTGGCAGTGCCCAGACCCAGCTCCTGGTGGTCCTGCTGAGCCCTCAGAGCCAGGAGCTCATCCCTGGGAAGGGACACACGGGGATGGATCAGGAGCTCACTGTGCAAAGCTGCGCCTGGCAGTGCCCAGACCCGGCTCCTGATGGTCCTGCTGAGCCCTCAGAGCCAGGAGAGCTCCTGGAGCTCATCCCTGGGAAGGGACACACTGGGATGGAGCTCAGTGTGCAAAGCTGCACCTGGCAGTGCCCAGACCCAGCTCCTGATGGTCCTGCTGAGCCCTCAGAGCCACCTGGAGCTGGGCAAGGACACACTGGGATGGATCAGGAGCTCACTGTGCAAAGCTGCGCCTGGCAGTGCCCAGACCCAGCTCCTGGTGGTCCTGCTGAGCCCTCAGAGCCACCTGGAGCTGGGCAAGGACACACTGGGATGGATCAGGAGCTCACTGTGCCAAGAGCCCATCTGTTTAAAGGGAAGGGAAAGGCCTGACACCCAGCACATTGAAATGGATTCTGTCATCAGTAGGTTAATAGGAAACCAGGCTGGGAGTTCAGGGCTGCTCTCCTGGCTGGGCTGGAACGTGCCATTAACAGGTGAAAAATGGGAAAAAGGGACTGGGAAGGGCTGGCTGTGCCCTGCAGACCATCTTCCTTCAGAGGGGGGCCCAGCCTCGATTTTGCCTATTTATATGTAAATGTTGGAGAGGAAAACAAGTTTTCTGCTGGGCAATTGTGCCTCTCTAGTGCTGAGACTCATTACACAAGTCTTAAAATGAAAGGTTTTTTCACCTTGAAGGATGCACCCACTGGAAATACTTGCAGATTGGATGATGTCACTCAGAATCCAGCCCTCCTTTTCAGTAGGTAACATTAAAGCCTGCAGATGCCTTTATTAAAAGCAGGTATAGCTCAACAGCCTTGGCTCTTCAGCTGAAAATGAGGCTTTTTGTGAGAGATTGGAGTGACTTCACAACACTGTTCCTCTCCCCTGCAAGCAGCTGTTTGGGCTGAGTTTTGTGGGCCATTCATAAATACAGACAGAAAACGTTTAAGTCATTACATCCCAGTGCTTGGTATGTTGTGTGATCTCCCCCAAAGGGTGAGGGGCATCTGTGGTGGGAGGGAGGAGGCTCTGAGGGCTCTCAGGACACCCCTGAGATCGTTGAGTCCAAACACCATCCCAGCAGCTCACCCACATCCCCAGGTGCCACAGTCACACTGAAGATATTTAAAATGTTATAAAATATTTGATATTTTATCTCTGCAGAGATGGTAATTCCACCACTGAATGGGGTGGGTTTGAGCAATATTTTCTGCTAATCGTGGGAGCTCAGAGGCTCCCAAAGTTTGGGGCAATTCTAATAAAATGAGGACGTTTCTGTTCTGTGTGAAGAATAGGTTGGGTTTGTTGGAGGTTTTTTTTACTTTTTACTTTTTTTACCTTGATTTTGCAGTGAGTTGCCTGTGAGGGGAGGGAGGGAGGGAGCAACACAAATATCAATTGTATCCATGTCTGTTCAAAATAATCAGGTGTAATGCCCAGAAAAGCTGTGACTGCCCCATCCCTGGGAGTGTCCCAGGCCAGGCTGGACAGGGCTTGGAGCACCCTGGGCTGGTGGGAGGTGTCCCTGCCATGGCAGGGGTGGCACTGGATGGGCTTTAAGGTCCTTCCAACCCAGGCCATGCTGGGATTTTATTTTTCTAAAGCCTCTGAGCTCAGCACTACAAATGGCATTTGTTGTTAAGAGGATTTAAGGTCATTCCATCATCACCCCAACTTTTAAAGGTGATGACTTAAAAAAAGAGGTTTAAGGGTGAGCTCCAGGCACCAAGTGATCCCTGCAGGTCTGGGAGGAAAGGGAGCTCTTGTCAGGCTGTGTTTGTCGTGAATTAAATCCTGGTTTACAGTAGCTGTTTTGTCTGGTCGTGGATCCTCTGCACAAACACTTCTTGCCTTTTCTTACTCCTCCTGCTCTGGGTTTGTCCATTGCAATAGCAGATCCACCAGATCTTGTCCAGGTGTGTCGTGTTGAAGGCGCAATCCCTCAGAGAGAGGTTTCTGTGTTGGATGGGGAGGCTGAGTGGTCCTGTGTGCCTTTCTGTGTGAGCTCTCCACGTGTGAACAGCCTCGTGCTTGTATTGACTTCTCATGCTTTTGGATGTTTCTTTTCTCCCCTTTTCCACTGTTGTTTTTTTTCCTTTTTTTTGGTCCCCTTCTTTTCCTTTATTTTTATTCTCTTTTTTTCTCTCCCCCTCGTGCTCTCTGGACGCAGCCAAACGCAAAGCTTGGAAACTAAACCGTGTTGGTAGCCTGCGAAATATTTACAGCAGCAGCAGCACCAACACCGAAGGTAACGCCTGTCCCTGCCCCAGGTGGCCTCTCCCCGGGCCCCTTTTTGACCCCCGTGCTGTGCCCCCCGTGCCCATCCCTGCCCAGGAGAGCTGTGCCCCCAGCATGCCTGTCCCACCCGTGTCTGCACAGTCATTATTCCATCTCTCTCTCTGCCTTTCTCGTTGCCATTCGTGTTCCTTTCACTTACTTAAATCCTGACCTTTCCCTCTAGTCGTGGAGTGGTGATGTTTAAATTACTCCAGGAACCCATTTGCTCCCTTTATTTATTTTTTTTAAGAGATACACACACACATATATATATATATTTGCCCGTTCTCCATGTGGGCACTGGGTGTAATATTTCCCAAGTTATTACGGTTTTTCAAAGTGTTGGTATCAGGTGTAATGATCTGTAGCCAAATACAATCGAGTGTGCCGTGACATTTAAGTAACAATCTTAATTTGTTTTGTGCAAACCTTCTCCGTGCTGCTCTTTGCAGCTCTAATCCAGAGGCGAGACAGTGCCGGGTCATTTGCATGTGCTGCTCTTGCTTGTAAATTCTGGATATTGTTGTATTTCTAAAGGTCACCTGGTGCCAAAGTTCACAAATTGACTTGCTTTGCTTTTTTCCCACCCCAGACAGCCGTCATGCCTTTTGTGGAACAGCACACGGGGTTTTACAGGTTTATTTCTGCCTCCCCACACCTCCACCTTCATTTGAACAACACAATTATAAACTGCCTTGGTTTTTTTTTTAATATTTTGTATTACTACGAATGTCAAAGGTCAGACTTACTTGGAAACCAGGCAAGGGGAGAGAGAGGAGGTGGGAAAAGCTCCACCAGCAGCCTGGGAGAGGGATGGTGTCAGAAACAGCAATGCAAAATAGGTCACAACTCAGTAATCTGCTGGAAGGGAGGGGGGTTTTTCTCTTCACTTAAGTGCGAACCAAATGGGTCAAGTAATGGCGAGCGCCTGCCCTACCACTAATTGACTTAGTTTGGAATGATTATAACTGTAATATTTTTCTTAATGTCACTGTTTTCTGGGCTGTTGATTTTAGTGATTGCCAAGCAGTGGCATTAAATCTCTTGTAAATTTTAAATTGCGAGCTATTTCTGTAAACAAGTCCCTCTGTTCACATCCTGGTCATTAACCTTTGCTGATTTATGTCACCCTCCTTTTCTTGCACAATTACAGCTGCTTGCTCTCCCTGCCAAACAAAGTACAGGCAGGAAACCAAACTGGGATTTGATATTCCAGCTTGTTAAGGCAGCTTTTTAAAGTATCACTTTATTTTGTTTCTCAGTTTAAACGTGGAATTATTACCTTTACTGTCTTTTTTGTTCCTTTTCTTGTCTTCTTAATACAAAATGAGAAAAAATGATTGTCAGATAGTCAGAAGTTTTGGTTGGGTTTTATTTTCCCCCCACTTTCCTCTTTGATCATTTTTAATTTTCCATATCTTTGCTGGGGTTTATCTCCCAGTCCCATTTTCCTTCTAACCAGCATGTTTGTTGCTCCAGGTTTCCTGCCTGGGAGTTTTATATCTGGAACAAATCTATGGAATTCCCCTGTGTTTAGAGGCAAAGATTTTATAGGGCCTGTCTGGTTTGAGGATCTTTTATGGATCAAACCAGGTATCAAAGGCATCTTCCTGTGGGAACGTGGTCCTGCTGGCCTGGCCCAAACTGGTGTGAGACACAGAGTGGAGTTCCAGACTTAGGCAAATGAGTGTTCATTTGGATGTTTTCCTTGGCAAAGCCCTCCCAGCGCCTGGAGCCCACCCTGTGCCCAATGCCCACCTTGGAAAAGCCCTCTCAGCCCATGGAGCCCACCCTGTGCCCAATGCCCACCTTGGCAAAGCCCTCCCAGCCCATGGAGCCCACCCTGTGCCCGATGCCCACCTTGGCAAAGCCCTCCCAGCCCCTGGAGCCCACCCTGTGCCCGATGCCCACCTTGGCAAAGCCCTCCCAGCCCATGGAGCCCACCCTGTGCCCAATGCCCACCTTGTCCCCCAGCCCAGAGCACTCAGTGCCACGGCCAGTCCTGCCTTGGGCACCTCCAGGGCTGGGCACTCCAACCCTCCCTGGGCAATCCCTGCCAGTGCCTGCCCACCCTTCCCATGCAGAAACACTTCCTCCTGCCCTGAACTTCTCCTGGCACATCTATTCCTCTCATCCTGTCACTTGTGCCCTGGGAAAAAAGGCCAAGCCCACCTGGCTCCACCCTCCTGTCAGGTGGGAAGGAGGGAAAAATTTCACACCTCTCTCCTCCCTGGTTTTTTTTCAGTACCAGGAATCCTACTTTCTGTCATGAAGTTCAGGGTTTGCCCAAGCTCACAGTTCTCAGATTCTGGGGGGTTTTGCCCAGGGAGCCACTCCGAGTAAAGCAGTGCCAGCTGCTCCCTGGTACAGGGGCCAGGCCTTAAGGGATCCTTGGATTCTCTAGGGGGGAAAACATGGAGTGGCAGTGAATTATGCTTAAAACAAACCCCACTCTGGTTGTAAGACCTGCTGGAGTCCCTTGCACCTGCTGTCACTGCAGGATTAATAAACTGCAGACTTATTTCTCCTCTGTGAACAGATTCAAGGCCAGGTTGGACAGGGCTTGGTGCTCCTCTGGAAGGTGTCGCTGCCCTGGAACTGGATGAGCTTTGAGGTCCCTCCCAAGCATTGTGGGATTCTGTGATTTCATGATTTTGGATCATCTTTATGGGATTTAATGCCTGTGCTCTGCATGCTTTGGTTTAAGATACTAAATCTTCATTTTCCACTCTTCACAGTTACTCGTGTGATTTTAAACAGTGCTGGGCTGGATGTGCCAGACACTGATCAGCAGCTTTTAGTTTGGATGTTCATTAAGCCCCAAACTGCCCTTGGTTTCAGAGTTAGCGACGCTGTTGCTGCTGTGCCTGTGCAGGAAGTTCCATCTTGTATAAACTGAGTTTTTCAAGTTTTTTCTCGGCACCCAAATAAAACAGCCAGTCCATCCATATGGCAGGGAGGGCTCAGGGCCTTTCACCACCAGTTTGTCACTGGTGAGCAGCAACATAAAGCAGAGTAAAAGGCTTGCAGTGGAACTCAACCCTCACCAAGAGCTGTGGGGGAGCAGGAGCAGAGCTCCATTGTCCTCTCAGGGCTGGGTTTCACAACTAATTAGATTTAGACACTGGGTTTGGAGAGGGGAGAGAAGTATTAGCATAGCCAAGCCCGGTGGGACATGGCACAAATATTTCCTTAATTGAGGCTGCTAATAAACATCCTTATCTGCCAACTTACTTAGGGTAATTTACACTGAGTGGCACAGGGCTCTGCTGGGAACAAACACTGTGCTGGGAACAGCCTCACTGCAGGGCAGAGCACTCAGCAGCTCCTGGGGCCCTCCTGGCAGGGCTGAGGGCTCTGGGCATGGGGCTGGGGCAGAGGGGGGCTCTGAGAGGGAGCAGGGCAGGATGGAGGGGCAGCTGGAGGAGGTGGTGATGCTACTTGAGGGAGGCTTGAGTGGATTCAGGCTGTAACTCAGCTCCTGAAGGGGCTTCAGGGCCCTTGGAAATAACTGTTGAGAGGCTTGAGTGGATTCAGGCTGTAACTCAGCCCCTGGAGGGGCTTCAGGGGCCCTGGAACACCCCAAGGAGAGGCTTGAGTGGCTTCAGGCTGTAACTCAGCCCCTAGAGGGGCTTCAAGGTCCTTGGAACACCCCAGGGAGAAGCTTGGCTGGATTCAGGGTCTAACTCAGCCCCTGGAGGGGCTTCAGGGGCCCTGGAACACCCCAGGGAGAGTCTTTGGTGCAGCACTTCACTTGTTGTTTGTGGGAGGTGTTTGCTGTAGGAGTGGCATCATACTAATCAGCAGCAGCACCCTCTGATGACAGCTGTGTTGGGCAAAGATACAAATGCACAGTCTGGCTGGTTTGGAAGCTGGAACATTTATTTATTTATTTATTTATTTTATTTAGTTCTGGTTCTGGCAACATATTCCTGCATGCCTATGAGAAACACCCTAAGCCTGGCAGGTCTCTGTTTTATACCCATGAAAATGGTCGGACTTGATGCTCTTGGAGGTCTCTTCCAACCTGACTGGTGCTATAATAATTCTGTGATTCTATGAGAAACAGAGGTATTTTTTGTTTAAAAGCCAGCTTTTGGGGTGGGTGTGGTGTCTGACTGTGCAGTGCCTGGCAGAGAGGAGCATTTGCCTTTCTGTGCTGAAAGGTTGGACTGAGTGATCCTTGAGGTCCCTTCCAACCTGGTACTCTGGGATTTTGTGACTCTGCACTGTGCTGGTTCCAACACAGGTGGTGCAGGTTGTCCATGGCTGTTCATACAGCTCTTAACACTGAGAGTAAAATAGGCTGGAAGTGGAATTTGTGATCCAAGTGATTCATGCAGGTTCTTTAGAGCAGCTCTTGCAAGATACCAAGAGGCACAACTGCGTCTGAACAGGTGTTTTCTTTGCATTTTCATGGACTAATTGAGTTCTCTGGAACAAGTTATAGACTAATTGTAGTAATTTTCTGTGTCATTTTCTAACTCTGATCACACACCACAAACACAGAGAGTGAGGCTGTGCCTAAATGTTTGTTTGCTCTTGCACAATCCTTTGCTTCCCAGGAATTGTCTCTCTGGTTGTTCAGGAGTGGGTGGGCTGTGGCAATGTCTGGCTTTTGGCAGAGCCAAATAAATGTGAACTTGGGTTAAATGCAGGCACTTAACTGTGGGAGGGGGATGGTGGAAAGAGTGGAATCCCAGAGTGGGTTGGGTTGAAAGGGATCTGAAAGCTCATCCCATCCCATCCCCTGCCATGGGCAGGGACACCTCCCACCAGCCCAGGGTGCTCCAAGCCCTGTCCAACCTGGCCTGGGACACTCCCAGGGCTGGGGCAGCCACAGCTGCTCTGCCCACCCTGTGCCAGGGCCTGCCCACCTTCATGAGCAGCACAAACACTGGGATTGTGTAACCTCTGGCAGTGCTGGGGTGGCTCTGGTGGTGATGGTGGGGAGGATTTCCCCAAATCCACAGAGAACATGCCCACTTGCACTAGAGTTAAAAACTCCCTTGTGCTTTAGGGTCTGTGCCATCACAGCCTCAGAGTTTGGGCTCATTTCCCATCCCAGCCACCCCTTCCCACTCCAAAAGGAAAGGCAAAACAAACAACAACAGCAGCATTTTAGGCATCTCATGTTGGTAATAACTTCCAAATGGGAGTCAGTGGCAGCTGGTTCTTCCCACTTTAACCCTTCCTGTGCTGCCCTTCCAGCAAATAATTGATGACTGATTGGCCCATTAACCTTTTTTTTTTGTAAAAGTTTGACAGCCTGGCCTTGTGTAATGAGGAGGGATTCCTGGTGAAAGCAGGCTGATGGCTGAGTTGCTTGCCCCTGAGGAGGCAGAATTAGCCCCGGGGGGCCTCGTCTGCATAGAAACTGGACACAATTAGTGTAATATCCGGTGTTATTAATGTAGTTTGGAGTAATTGGGCAGGTTGATTTCGACAGGTTGATGGTGCTAAAATACTATTATAGTGGACCTTTCCATGAATAACTGTTAAACATGGAAAACTGTTTAATAAAATTTTGTGATTGGGCTCACAGGGATTTAAATAGCACAACCTGTAATTTGGCTGAGGAGTGGAACTGGCAATTCCTGCTGCTCTGGATGCTGCTGTCCTGTGGGCAGGGGCCGAGGATGGGCAGGGGTTGAGGGTGGGCAGGGGCCGAGGATGGGCAGGGGCCGAGGATGGGCAGGGGCTGAGGATGGGCAAGGGCTGAGGAT
>VWZD01007542.1:290456-353724 GCA_013396695.1 Sakesphorus luctuosus | reverse complement strand
TGGGCAGGGGCAGAGGATGGGCAGGGTGGCTGCCTGGCTTTGGTGGGCATTGCCCTGGGGAGGCATGGCGGCACCACTGCTTTGTTTCACAGGGGAGCAGAGGAGAAACAAAAGGGTGTGTTTAAGCAGAGAAGGTGTTAGGGAGGGTGTCTTCAAAAGGCCCAGCTTTTCAGGGGACATGGAGTCCAACCATGAACACAGAACCACCACACTCACCACTGGTCCCTGTCTCCAGTGCCACTCTCACGTGCCTTTCCAACACCTCCAGGGCTGGGCACTCCAACCCTCCCTGGGCAGCCCCTGCCAGTGCCTGCCCCCCCTTTGCAGGCAGCAATTCCTGCTGCTGTGCCCCCTGCCCCTGCCCTGGCCCAGCCTGAGGCCGTGCCCTCTGCTCCTCTCCCTGTGCCCTGGGGCAGAGCCTGACCCACCCCAGCTCCCCCCTCCTGGCAGGGATTGCAGAGCCAGAAGGTGCCCCCTGAGCCTCCTTTGCTCCAGGCTGAGCCCCCCCAGCTCCCTCAGCTGCTGCTCCAGCCCATTCCCTGCCCTGGGCACACTCTAGGACCAGGATCTCTTCTGGGCAAACCAGCTCCCAGTGTGTGATCACCAATCAGAAAATGGGAGATCAGAGGATTCAGTGATGCTGCAGCTTTTGGCTGTGCATGATTCCTTCCAGGCCTGGAATCCTGATGCTGGGAAGTCACCTTGTGCTTAGAAGCAGGGCTGGGCTGGTGCAGAGACACCCTCCAATATCCACCCTGGATGTTACTGAGTGTTGGTTACATGCTCTGTGTTCAGGTTGTTGCTCTGAGGGAGCTCAGCCCTGCCAGGTGCACCAGAGAAGTCCCTCTCATGGTCCTCTCCTGGGTCTCTGCAGCCCTGCAGGGTCTTGTCCCTGCTTAAGAATGAGGAAATGTGGGGAAGTTTTACCTTGAGGAGGCAAAAGGGCCATTTTCTTTATCAGGCAGCTCATCCCAGACCTTTGGCTTACATGGGAGTGGTGTGGTGGGTGAGGAGGTGGAGGAGACCTTACCTGTGTCACCCTGCAGGGGACAGGGCACAGGACAGGGCAGAATTCCATTTATTGGGGAGCAGTTCCTCTTACATCTTCCTCAGGAACTTGTGAGAGCTCTGTTTGATAAAAAACGCTTTTTCCATGATTTATTCATAGCATTTTGGGCAGTGATTCTGCTTGGTTTTTTGGAACACAGTATTGCTGAAATAGAAACTCTGCTGTAGCTGTACAGTTGGTCATCTTTGACCCAAGGGTCAATGACACAGAGCTGTGTCAGGGCAGGGTCAGGTGGGATCTCAGGACAAGGTTCTCCCCCAGAGGGTGGTGGGCACTGACCAGGCTCCCCAGGGCAGGTTTGGGTGGATCTCAGGACAAGGTTCTTCC
This sequence comes from Sakesphorus luctuosus, assembly GCA_013396695.1. Taxonomy (NCBI): domain Eukaryota; kingdom Metazoa; phylum Chordata; class Aves; order Passeriformes; family Thamnophilidae; genus Sakesphorus; species Sakesphorus luctuosus. Next base: position 352,328 of record VWZD01007542.1, on the reverse strand, counting down.
CCAGAGGGTGGTGGGCACTGACCAGGCTCCCCAGGGCAGTGGGCACAGCCCCAAGGCTGCCAGAGCTCCAGGAGGGTTTGGATGATCCTCTCAGGGCCAGGGTGGGATTGTTGGGGTGTCCTGGACAGGAGCTGAACTAGATGGTCCTTGTGGGTCCCTTCCAGCTCAATATACTGTGTGATGTTCTACTACTTCTTTTCCCACTTACTCCACGCACTATTTTTTTAATAAAACTGCTACTTCAGGTGCTTTCCTGCAACTGAAAAGAAGCTTCAGCTCCGTGTTTATTCCCCCCTCAAGGTGCCAAGTGACCTTGTGCTGAGGTGGAGCTTGTCCAGGCTGTCCCCCAGGCTGGGAGGGTGCCTGGCAGTGGCAGCAATGCTGGGTTTGTCCCTGCCCTGTGCCTGCCTGGGGATGCTCTGCATGTGAGAAGTCATTACCAGCCACGATGCTCTTTCCAAAGCTCATTAGGGCTGATGTTCACCAGAGTTTCGTGCTCTGTTACTCTTTCCTTTCATGCTTCGTGCCAGCCCTTCCCAGTTCCACTTGCTCTGTTTTCAGCTTCCCAGAGTTTTTTAATTTGCCCCTGGTGTCCCCTGTGTAGGTGGAGTGTGTGCCCATTTATTGCAGCTCTGCTGGGATTTTCCTGTGCTGCTCCTCTGGCCTGAATCCTTGTCCTTTCCCTCAGTAGCCCTCAGGATATTCCACTGACCCTCTGCTGCCTTCTCAGATCATTTTCTCATCTCTCATGTCGAATATGGATGTTGAATAGGTTGAACTGATTTTAATCCTGTGTTATATCCCAGTGATTATTATTATTATTATCCCAGTGTTTGTGCTGTAGAGGAGAGAGTGTACACATCTGCTTTAATAGATCTGTGCACATAAAGACTGTCAGCTCTTTCTAATCCATTCATCTTTTATTTTGTGGCACCCTTTGATTCTTACATTATGTAGCTCTCAGCACCTCAGGTTTAAATCTAAATAGTGCTTGTTGGCCACTTCATGTTTGAGAAGGGTCCAGACTGGACACTGAGCTCACAGGAAGGGAGTATTTGCCCAAAGCAGAGCTTTATCTGCACAACATTTGGAGAGGAGAAGCAGAGCATGCACATGTGTGTTCCTGGTGCCTCGTGCAGGGATCCAGTCTCGAACCTCAGACCTGCAATTGCTCATTACAGAATCCTGGATGGGTTGGAAGGACCTTAAAGCCCAGCCCAGCCCACTCCCTGCCATGGGCAGGGACACCTTCCAGTGGCCCAGGGTGCTCAGAGCCCTGGCCTTGGACACTCCCAGGGCTGGGGCAGCCACAGCTGCTCTGCCCACCCTGTGCCAGGGCCTGCCCACCCTCCCAGCCAGGAATTCCTTCCCAATATCCCACCCAGCCCTGCCCTCCTTCAGCTTAAAGTCAGTCACCATGTTATGTTGCAGGGATTCTCATCAGCCAGGATTGCTTGAGTTAACTGTTGATATCCTTGTCTGAATCTTTTCTTCCTCTTGCAATTCCTTTGTTCAGAACAAGAAGAGAACTTTGAGTTTATCATCGTGTCCCTGACGGGCCAGACGTGGCACTTCGAGGCCACCACGTACGAGGAGAGGGACGCCTGGGTCCAGGCCATCGAGAGCCAGATCCTGGCCAGCCTGCAGTCCTGTGAGAGCAGCAAGAACAAGGTATGGCACCCAGAGAGCACCAGCAGTGACTGGGGGATTGGCCAAATCAAGAACTCTGCATTTCCAGCCTGTACTGCTGGAGAAATGGATGTTACACCCACAGCAGGGTTGGGGCCTTCTGGGGGAAATGTGGCCTAAGAGGAGAAGCTTTTCCACCTTGAAATGCTTTTGACTGGTGGCAGAAGGAATTTGTTCTCCTCACCTGGCAAAATAAGTGTTTAAAATCTGAGATCTCTTCAGCCAGTGCCCATTTTTGGAAGGGCAGGAGAACTCGTGCACCTCAAGTCGGTGTGTAAATGTTTCCCAGCCAGAGAGGAAGGTGCTGAGTGTGGCTGAGGGAGGGAAACAGGCAGTCACTGTTCAGCCCTGTAGATCCTTTGCTATCACCCACCTAACAGTTGTCTTTCATTATTCTGTATTGCAAGGAGGAGACTCCTGTGTTGAATTTAATGCCTGCCTTCCTTGCCCTGATGTACCAGAGCAGTGCAAACACCAGTTATTACCATCATCATAATACAATTCACCTCCCATTTTGTTCAAAAAAATGCAAAAAAATTTATTTATTTCCCATGTGTATTTCTGGGGTGGAGGAAGATCCCAGCTTACATTTTCCTTTGCCCTTTGTGGGTTCACACATTCTGAGGGTCCACAGAAGGGACGGTTTGTACATAACAGCTACCTAAAAATATTAATCAAAAAGAGGACAGAGTGGACTGGAGTTGGCCCAAGGGTTGGACTTGATGATCTCGGAGGTCTTTTCCAACCCAATCCATTCTGTGATCTCCCAGAGTCCCCCCTTGGTGCAGGTCCCAGTTGGCTTCTCAGAGAGCCCTCCAGACACTTCAGTGGGGTAGAACTGAACGGCTTGTGTGTCGTGACAGTGTCCCCCGGGCCAGGTGGAGGTCACTGGCAGGTCACCATGGAGAGAATCCACATGGGAGCCGTTGGATGAAATCTCGACCTTTTCATGATAAAAAGGTTTCAGCTGCTTTTGCAAACCAGCCCTTAGTCTTCATTAGCAAGAGCATGTGCATCAATACCAGGAATTGATCCTCGGAAATACTGTCCTTATCTCATTTATCTCCAGAAGCAAACCTGCACTTTGCCTGCTCTTCTTCTCAGGGGGGTTGGTTTCTGTCTGGGTGGTCTCCCCACTGGTTGGAGTCCAGGCTGGAGCCCCCACAAGTCTTGGAGGTGCCAAAAGGTCATTGTTTCTTGAGAGGCAACTCAAGACCTGAGGTTCCTTGCTCATGCCCATTCCACCTTGGTCTGAGCTGTGGTTGGCATCCAGCTGTGGCAGCTGTGCCATGTCCTGCTTGGTCCCCCCTTGGTGCCGGTGGTGTTTCGCAGCTGTGGGTTGGCATCCAGCTGTGGCAGCTGTGCCATGTCCTGCTTGGTCCCCCCTTGGTGCTGATGGTGTTTCCCACCTGTGGGTTGGCCCCATCCAGCTGTGGCAGCTGTGCCATGTCCTGGGTGCCCCTTGTCCCTGATGGCTGTTCCATCTCCGCAGTCCCGCCTGACCAGCCAGAACGAGGCCATGGCCCTGCAGTCCATCCGGAACATCCGCGGCAACTCCCACTGCGTGGACTGCGAGGCACAGAGTGAGTAGAGCCCTGAGTGGGGCACCCCGAGCCCTTCTCCTTGGCCAGGACTGGGTGAACCCCCACCAGGGGCCTGGTCCTGCCTGCTGGCACACCCTGACACGTTGGCACGTTCTTCCTTCACTCTGCGGTTTGATTAATGAGACTTGTTGGGTGTTAATTTATACTTATGCATCCTAATTTTTTCCCCTTGTTGTTTCATGTGCCACTTCAAATGTCAGCATTTCTGTACTTTCCTTAGAGGAAAAGGAAAAAAGTTTGCTTTTTGACATCAGTTACTTCCATGTTCCTCCTTTGGGGGCACATGTGCCATGGTAATACTTTCAAAGAGGCAGAACTTGATTGGTCTTTCTTTGGTTTCGTTTTTTAGAGTTACTTGTCAGAAGAAACCAAAGTCATTGCTCATTATATCTGGATACTAGAAAACTCATTTGGGATTATTTTTTTTCTTCCCCTTTGTGTTTCTTTCCCTTTTTTTTATTTTTTAAAACATATACTTAGTGTTCAGAAGAGTGTTCTCAAGGATACTTTGAGCTCTGGTTCACCTCACTAACCCCAGCTCAGGTCATTATTCTGGTGCTCTTCAGTTCCAGGGGTTTGTAACAAAGCCACAAAAAGGAAGTTCTCTTGCTCCAAAGCAATTAGTTGTGGCAGCTGAAGGACTGAGCACTTGTGCATTTTTATTTCTTTGATATTTGGAAGCCAGAACTTTTCTCGCCGTTTTACACGTTTAAAATGGAAAAATATTCATTTGTTTGGGTGTGTGTCCCTGTATTTTTTTAAGATTTGCTGGTTAGGATTTTGATTAGTGGTCTAAGCCATTCTCACATCCCAGTTTCAAATGGACATTTGTGCAGGAGGGCAAGTGCTTTTGCACAGTTTGGTCTGTTCCACCCAAGGGTGATAAACAAGGGACAGTGTTTTACCAACCACAGCCCAAAGCCACTCTCCTTTATTCGAGCTCTTTCACACTGACCTGGGGGCCACTGAGCTGTCCCCAGGGCTGTGCTGGTGCAGGTGCCAGGCAGGTGGGGTGCTGGTGCTGAGGAGAGGGCTGGGCTCTGGCAGGGACCTGCCTGTGCTGGTGGCTCCTTTGGCACTGCCAGCTGAGCTGCCTGTGGGCAGGGCAGGGGCACAGCTGCCCAGTCCTGCTCCAGTCTGAACAGGCAAACAGTCTGCCCCTTCAGCCTGGGGTGGCATTTTCCTAGACCCTGCTGACTAGATATAGAATGTTTTATATTTTTGTGTTTTATAAATTTTATAGCTGTATCTGGGGGGTTATAATTTAGATCTCTAAGGTGCAGTCCCTTCACTGCAGAGAACTTCCCACACCCACCCAGCTCCTCCTGGTGCATCTGAGCTCCATCCCAGCTCTGCCCCAGTCCAGCCATTCCCAGCCATGCACGCAGCCCAGGATTGATGCAGCCAGGCTGGGGGTTTAACCAGGCAAATGACTGGGCAAGAAAGCAGCCCTTTTTGGATTCATTTTGATTTTTGCCCCCCTTGCAGGCAGGTTGGTTCCCACCCAGGGTCCCCTCGGGTCAGGCTGGCCACCCATGCCTGGTGCCAGCAGCAGGGACATGCCAGGAACAGGTTGCTGGGAGAGGGCAGGGTGGCACAGCCCATCTTGGCAACGCTCTGTGGTGCAGCTTTTGGAGGGGGATGATTTTGGAATTCCAGCTGGGTCTGTTTGTAGTCTTAGAGTTGATTTACACCCTCCTTGACTCATCTTGCCATTTGACCTTCCTGATTTTAAGGCCACCGTAATTCCTTTGGAAAAATGAGAGGTATTTCCAAAGTGGTGTATTTTAAAAGGTAAGCACAGCCCAGAGGAGGTGAACCTCAGCCTGCTGCTTTCCCTGCAGGGCTTTGCTCATTCCTGCTCCCCTCCTGCCCCGCCTGGCAGCTCCTCACCCCACATGCCCAGCTCTCCTGTAGTTTGCATCTCCACAGAGCCAGATGTTTGGGAGCAGAGCAATAGGAGATGTTGCCATCCCTCAGCTCTATTCAAGAGCCATCAATCTTCCACTTCAGAACTCTTGTTCTTCCTCTTTCCAGAGCTCTTCACCCTTGTAGCACTTCAGCAGCACTTTGTTTCCCCGGGCAATTCCTGCCTTGCTGGATGCAGTTCCAGCAGCAGCTGTGCTGCCACCACCCCAGACTCGTGGCAGCCCCTGTGGCAGCTCCTGTGGCAGCTCCCACCACCCCGGCCCCTTGGCAACCTCCAGCTAAAGTCAGGCACAGTTCTTATTTCTACCATTCCCATCCCACAGCAAGAGAGCAGAGGCAAAGTGCTCTCCAGGTGCTGGAGTTTTTGCCCAGCATCTGATTCCAGAAGGAATCTGGTGGTGTGTTTTCCCAGAGCTCTCTCTGTCTGGAGAAGCCACTGAAGGGAATTAAATTGCTCAGGCACACCCAGCTAAATTTCTGCATTTTAGCTCTTCCAGTCTGACACAGATGAGAGGATAAATATGATCACTCCTTTGAGGTGTCTGGAAGTCATGGAGCATCAGGTCTTTGCTGCTGTAGAAGAAAATAGTGAGGCCTTAAAAACAAGAGTCTTATCATGAGTTTTCTGGTTCAGGAGTCTCGTCACTTGCTCTGGGGTATTTTGGATTTCAGAGGCAAAACTGAAACAGTGATTTGGGCACTCCTGTCCTACCCCTCACGAGACACAGCTTTTTATGCAGAATAGAGCAAACTCTCAAGCAACAGCAAAGTTGCAGCCTTTCCTCTCTCTGCTGTGGGTCAGATGCCCCTCCTGCTGCCTTTGCTCTGCTCCTCCTGCCTCTGCCCAGCCCATCCACAGCTGCTGAGCCCAGGTCAGGGTGGCACAGCCTTCTCCAGCCTCCTGGCACCCAGAGGGGCAAAGCAGGGGGCCCTGGGGAGAGGGAGGTTCTGCTCCTAAACATGATCAGTCTGACTGAGGGGCAGGGCAGGGTGGGGAGGAGGCTGCCAGGGAAGGAGAGAGCCAAATGTTCTGGAGAACATGGACAGCTGAAAGTTGTAGTCTGGATATATTCAGTGATGCTGAAAAGCTCATAAATTGATTGACAAGTTGTAAATTAGTAAAAGAGGGAGAAGTAACTTTATAGCACCTCTGGCTGCAGTGAGAGGGCTTTTTCTTCCTTTTGCCATCAAACCTGGATGTCCACTCTGGAGCAGAGCCTGCCATGTGCTCCTCAGTGTTGTGAGCATCCTCCAGCTCAGAACTGCTCTTGGCATCAGCAGGAAAAGGGAGCTGGGTTTGTATCATCTCCTTGAAAAAAGGAAAAACCACATTGAGTAGTTGGAGCTCGTTAACCACATGTGGTTCTTTTGGGATGAATCTGTGAGAACAGTTTGCACTTCTGTAAGAAGTTCAGGCCTTGCCTTTCCTCATGTGCCACCTTCACACCCAGCTCTGTGTTCTCACTTTTAAGGGAATGCCTGGGCAGAATGTCCTGTTGTGGCTGTGGTGGCTCCCTCAGTGCTGCCAGCTGGGAGGGCCCTGCCAGCCCAAACCCTTCTGTGATGCCCTGAAGTAGGGCAATGTTTAAAGAATTGATTCAGTGCAAAATACACTGGATATGCTTCAAGTAGACGGGTCTTTGGGAGGGAGGTCAGGTCCTTACCATCAGTTCTGTCAGAATAATTGGAGTAATAGAAGGCAGTATTTTATTCTCTTGCTTCATTCTGAGCTCTTAGAGCTCATTGCACTTCTGATTTTTGTGAGGATAACCCTGGCCTTTGCAGGTCAGGGATTTCATTCTGAGTCACAGGTTGCAAAGTTTCAATTATCATCTGCTGTGTTTGAGTTTATACCAACAAACTGCTGGTTTGGGGGGTCTGTGTGTGTTTCACACCCACCACTGGCAAAACAGCACTGGAGGTGACCTGAGGACTGTGCAGAAATGGTTTTGTCTTGGTTGTCATACCAAACCTTGGCAAGCATGGCAGGGGTTTGGTCTCACCTTATTATTGGAGATCTGCAATGCCATGTATGTGTAATGTAGATATTATATTATCTATAGTATAAGACTTGCTATGGAGGGAAACTTTTAAACAAAAGATCTGGTTTTCTGCTCAAGTGGAACAAGATGGGGAATTTTTCTTGTTGGGGATGTTTTTACATTGCAAAGGACTGACTGAAAAATGTCAATCAATGACTCAAAGCTCCACAATGAAATGTGGGACTTTGCAATTAAAACTACCAGCTTTCCTTTCCTGTTTGTTTGTCCAATCACAACATGGAGAACAACTGGTAAATGTTTTGTTGCCTCATAGTTTGGCTGCCAAAAATAACTTTCAGTTGTGAGTTACTCAAAGTTAAAATGAGTCTTTGGATGAAATTTTCCTGAGCAGATGATAACACTGGAAATGAATTTTCTATCAGCTCTAAATTTGATTTGGATAGGAATAAAAATTGCCTGCCCTCTTTGTTAATTACCACTTCCCTGCTTGGCATTTGGGATAGTTCTTTGGGATGCACAGGGTGATGGGAAGATCTGACGGCAGGGACAACAAAAAACCAACAGACATTCCTCCCATGTGTCTTCAGGTGCATTTGTGAAGGTGAATGTTTGTTGGGGAGAGGGTGATTCATACAAATCTGGATTGAAATTCCACAGGGCAAAAGAGCTGAGCCCTGTTGGGAAATGGAATAAATTCCACAGGGCAGTGGCAAAGAGCTGAGCCCTGTTGGGAAATGGAATAAATTCCACAGGGCAGTGGCAAAGAGCTGAGCCCTGCTGGGAAATGGAATTTCCCATCTTGTGTCAGGTTGGCCCCAGCCTTCCCGTTTGTGGGGTTATTTTGGGTGGGTGGAAACTGGGGCTGTTCCAAGTGCCCCATTTGCATCTTGGAGCTGGAAACACCCCTGGAGCGTGTCAGGTGTAGGAGCCACACATGGCTGGAGGTGTGGGTGGATATCGAGGCAGTTGGTGGAGTCAGCAAGGATAATTTTGTTGTTGGGGTTTTTATTTATTTATTGGTTGGTTAGTTTTGTTGTTCTTTCCTCTTTCCTTTCCTCCTTTTCCCCTTGTCCCTGGCTGTGAGCAGCTCTGGCTCCCCAGGCAGGGCCGTTCTCAGCTGCTGCATCCCCCGCTGCCCATCACTGCAGTTCCATTTTCTTTGTTTCTCCTTTTCTCCGTAATTCGTAGTTTTCTTTTGACTGGAGGTGGAATGATACATCCTTTGAGAGAGACACCCCACTTCTCTTTTTGTTTTTACTCCTTGAGGGTTTCTCAGGAGGGTTGGGATCTCCCCTGACCCCACTCCAGATGCTGCGCTTTCAGACCAGACACCCCCAGAGCCAAGTCCTTTACCCACGAGCATCACCCAGCAGGTTCTGTGGGGTGTTTGGCTGTGCTGACCGCTCTGTCCCCTCTCCTGCAGACCCCGACTGGGCCAGCCTCAACCTGGGAGCCCTGATCTGCATCGAGTGCTCGGGCATCCACCGCAACCTGGGCACGCACCTGTCGCGGGTGCGCTCGCTGGACCTGGACGACTGGCCCATGGAGCTGCTCAAGGTGCTGTCGGCCATCGGCAACGAGCTGGCCAACAGCGTGTGGGAGCAGGGCAGCCAGGGCCACGGCAAGCCCTCGGCAGAGTCCTCCAGGTGGGTGTGCTGGGGGGGTGTGACACTGCTGGGGGGGAACTGTCCCTTGTGTGACACTGCTGGGGGAGAACTGTCCCTTGTGTGTCACTACTGGGGGGGAACTGTCCCCTGTGTGACACTGCTGGGGGGAACTGTCCCTTGTGTAGGCTCTGTGTGTGACACGACTGTGGTGGAACTGTCCCTTCCATGAGCTGTGTGTGTGCCACTGCTGTGGTTGAACTGTCCCTTGGTGGGCTGTGTGTGTGACACTGCTGGGGGGAACTGTCCCCTTGCATGGGCTGTGAACTGCTGTGGTTGAACCCTCCCTTGCAGTGTGCCTTGTACAAACACCATTTATATCCTCACCACCTGCCCAGGCAGAGCCTGTGCCAGACTGGGGTGACAGCAGTGGAGTGACCCCATTACCTTTCCCCTCTTATGAAGGTTTCCTCAGCAGCTCAGCAGTGTTTTGGTTCAGGTGCCTGGCCACAAAGCAGTGGGAGATGGAACCCTCCTGCCTGGCTCTTCCTCAGGCTGATTTACCCTGTCCTGTGTCCCTCTGTCTCAGTCTGCCTCAAAGTTCGTGGCTCTTGAACTGTCACTTTGTGATTAATAATCTGCCTTCAGAAGTTCAGGCTCACTCAGGAGTTTGTTCCTGGCTCTCAGGTCCTTGGTTTCTCCTCACAGATGTTCAAAGTCCTGCTCACTATGGACTTAAATATGACTTTTGATGTGATGTATGTGAAGCCTCAGCTGGTGGGGAGGTGTTTCCTGTGAGAACAGCATTTTGCCTACTTCTCATAGCTCCACACAGTGAAAGTCTTTCTGTGGTACATTGTCCTACCAAAACCTAAAGGATTTTGTGCTCAGTTTATCTGCTCAGCGTCAAAGAAGGATGCTTGGAAAATACTTGGGTGACTTCAATAGATGTGAGGTGGCTGGTTATACCATACTGACCTGGGGGGAGCAGAGTGACCTCTGGCAGGGAGTCCAGGTGGGAGAAGGACCTGCTGGACCAGCTGCACAGCTGGGCCAGGCTTTGGAGTTCCTTCAGAAGGTGTTGGGGGGTCTCAGGGGAAGCTCAGGGGCTCCATCCCAGCTTGGAGGTTCAGCCCTCAGTGTTGCCTCCTGCACATGAGGGAACTCGGGGGGAATTCTGTCCCGATCTTGCTGCTGTGTCTCAGGATCCTGCTCTTTGCAGGTGAAGTGCCAGGTGTGGCTGGGCCACCTCCTGGATGCAGGGGGAGGTTTGTGCTGTTGTGTGGGATCAAGTCAACTGTTTCTCGTTGCATTATTTCGTTAGCCCTGAAAAATGAATTTGTGGTGCCACCTTTGGTTCATCTTCGAGAATGAAGGCACTGCATTAATGAGGCTACTTAGATGAATGAATGGCTGCATATGGGAGTGCTCAGGGAGACCTGAGGAGAGGGCCTGCTCTCACATGAAGGCATTTCTGCTGTGCATGTGTGTCTAACTGGACAGGGAACAGAATGATTTCGTCAGGCACAGTGAAGGGAACTTTCAGTCTCTGGTACCACTCCAATCCAGAGATCTCATATTCTTGCACCTGACAAATACATGTTGCTCCACTGCTCAGGGGAGCTGGAGAGATGACTCAATTCTTAATATTTGCAAGGCAAGAAAAAGGCTTACACTCAATTGGTATTTTATTCTAAAAAAAAGAAAAATCTTATTTTAGTAGTCATAAACATCATGAAAAATCCAAAATCCATGTGGCTGTGATAAAAAGGAGCACCATCCATTTGAATGAAATAATTCATTTGGGATCGAGTTTTACTTAGAGAAAATCAACTTGGTTCTCGTTGTATTTCATGCTCAGAGCTTCTTTTAATTCTCCTGCTTTGTTTCTGTCCATCTTCATGGTTACATTCAGCTGCTTCTGTCACTGACATGTTACTGGCACTTCCCTTCCTACACTGTAAAATTTTGGGACAAAAAGATTCATTTTATAAATAGGAATTTCCAGCTCTGTGTCCAAGTGCACACTTGTGTGATGGAAGAGGTGCTAGAAAAAGTGGAATTCAGATGATGTGCAAATTTTCCCCCAAAGCAATTGTAATCTTGCTTTGCTGCTCCCATCCTTGTGCTGTTTGCAGCAGGGACTGAAATGAGATTTTGCACGTAAATACCACAAAGCTCTGCTTTTTCCAAGTGTGTGCCTCATTTAGTGCTTTCATTTGGTCTCTACCAACATCACAATCCTTTTGTCCAAGCTGTGGCAGGAAATCAAGTTCAAGTTCTTCAGGCAGAAGTTGTGTGTGCCATTTTCTCAGTGCTGGTTGGAGTTTTGCATGAGGGATCCAGTTGGGAGCAGCTCAAATGGACCTGAAAGGAGGGTGGTTAAACAACCCCTCTTTTTTGATGCTGGGGATTGGAGGGGATGGAGGGAACTGAAGCTGAGGGACTGGGAGAGAGGCAAGAAAGTAAGGGAGAAGAAATGATGGGGAGCTGGGATTTGGAGTTCTGGTGGAGAAGGGATGGAAGGAGACCAAGGATGTTTGGAGATAGGGAAGATGGAAGCATTTGGCAAAACCCCTTGTGAAGGAGAAGATGGCTGAGAGCTGGTGCTGGGGTACTCCAGGAGAGCCAGAGAGGGACTTGGGACAAGGGGTGGAGGCACAGGACACAGGGAATGGCTTCCCACTGCCAGAGGGCAGGGATAGGTGGGATAGTGGGAAGGAATTCCTGGCTGTGAGGGTGGGCAGGCCCTGGCAGAGGTGCCCAGAGAAGCTGTGGCTGCCCCATCCCTGGGAGTGTCCCAGGCCAGGCTGGACAGGGCTTGGAGCCACCTGGAATAGTTAGAGGTGTCCCTGCCCATGGCAGGGGTGGGATGGGGTGGTCTTTAAGGTCCCTCTCAACCCAAACCATTCTGGAATTCTGTAAGCAGATCTCCAGGTTGTTTGGTGCCCCTGGATCCAAACCAACACCTTGGATGGCCTCGAGCCCTGGCTGGGAGGCTGTGGGAGCACAGTGGGGTGGGATTCCCGAGGGACCAGCACAGGGTGGGGTGGGATCCCTAAGGGAGCAGCACAGTGGGGTGGGATCCCCGAGGGAGCAGCACAGGTGGGGTGGGATCCCCGAGGGAGCAGCACAGGTGGGGTGGGATCCCCGAGGGAGCAGCACAGTGGGGTGGGATCCCTGAGGGACCAGCACAGGTGGGGTGGGATCCCCGAGGAAGCAGCACAGGATAGAGCAGGAGAGTGAGGCAGAGCTCAGGCTGAGGGAGTTGGTGTGACCACGGGCAGGAGGGAGGAAGAAACGGGAGCTCCTGGTGAGCACGAGAAGTTGGCGAGGCAGCAGCAAACCCAGGCAGGGGTGAATCCTGAGCATGAAAGGGAAAGGGCCCAGCTGCCCTGAGCTGTGGTGTCCGCGGGTCCCTGATTAGGTCAGCTCTGCAAAGCTGGTAATTGGTTGCAGCAATTAGAGCAGCCCTGGGAGCCGCCGCTCAAACTTGGGGAGCCCGGTGACAAATTGGAGCTGACTGCTGGTGCAGGAGTATCGACTGCCATGGCCAAACAGGGGCATCATTAGTCAAGAAAAGCATCTTTTAATTACTCACAGGAAGAAAAAAAGAAAAAAGGGGGAAAAAGGAAAAAGATCTCTCAGTATGGATCCTGCAACAACCAGCAGGTTTTTTTGCAAGTGTATTCAATATCAAATTTATTGTCTTGGAGGAGAGGGGGAGTTTGCCTGCGGTCCCTCCCTCAGTAATGCGGGTTTAATTTGGAGTGAGAAGTCAAATTAGAGTAAATCAATGTTGCGACAATTAACTGGGGCTGGGGCTGAGATCAGGACTCTCCCTCTAATTGCTATTGATGCTGTTGAAGCACGTTCTTGCAGTGGTGTTTGGAGTGGTGCTGCTCCCTGGCCTGTGGGAGAGGTGGGGAAGGTGCCTGGCACTCAGTGCCATGTGTCACCTGGGCCCTTTGCACTGCTGGCTGGGTCTCCTACAGACACTGCCCCTCCTTCTGGGCACACCTCACAGTCTGTGCTTTCTCCACGTCCCTGATCTCACCCACACGGGTTCTCTTTGCACATTTGCTCTCCAGCATCGACTTCCTAAGGTGGTGTTGGCCTTTTCCAGTGGGATAAGCTGTCACCATCCCCCTGCCCACTCCAGGACTCGATTTTCTGCACCCTCACCCTCTCTCTGGGCTCCCAAGGTCTCCCTCTCTGTCTCACTGGGAGTGCTGGGATGTGTCACCTCCACCAGGTGGAAGCTGCTGGGCAGGCAGAAGGAGGGCACTGTCACATCCAGGCACCATCCTAGCCCTGCTTTTTGTTCTCCTGCTCAAGTGATGCCAAATATCTGCATTAGCTGTATCCAAACCATGAAGGGCTCCACCATTTTGGCATCTTTTTAAGAATATTCATAAATAGGGGTGGGTCTTCCAACTCCATTAAAGCTGGTTTTTAAGCTGCTTTTTCAGGCGTGGTTGGAAGCTCTGCTTGCAGCACCTGCAGCTCTCGTGCTCAGGTCTGTTTGCACAGCACCTGACCTGTTTGTTCTGGGTGCCAAAGGTTGGAGGAGAATGCAGTGCTGGCTGGGCAGGCTGGAGCTGGCAGTGCTGGGAATTGCCTTTCACCTTACCAGGCAGATCCAGTTTGATCCCTCACTCGCTAATGAACTGAATTTAATGGTGTCAGAGAAAACATTATGCAGCTCGACTCCATTGAGCTGAGTTTTACAGTCCTGCACTAAAGCCTGGCTCGCTGTTCCGAGCCTGAGCTGGTGTCTGGGCAGTAACTGAGGAGGGATTTGATGGAAAATATTAGACCGTGCCTTCTATGAAAGAATCCATCCATCCCTTCTTTTTTTGGAGCAACAATTAATCCTTTATTATAGGCAGTGCAAACGAAGGGCAAGCCCAGGGAAACAGAGTGCTTTGGATGGCAGTGCCATGCCCTGGGCCTTGCCAGGGTGCCATTCCATCCCTCCCTTGCTCCCTTTGGAGGGGGCTGTGTTGGTGCTGTTGGTGTCGGAGCCCTGGCACCAATGGGGGAAGGAGGGCACCTCTGTGCCCACTTTTCAGCTCCGTTTCCTGGCGGTTCTTGGCCTGATGAGGTCAGTGTTTTGTGCCTTTTCAGTGCTCCTCCATGCCTGACACCTTTCCCGTTTCAGGGATGGGGGAAGGGGGTTTTTAAAAATAAATTAAAAAAAAAAAAGAAAAAAGATTTTATTGTGAAGGGCTGACCAGAACCCATCTGCAGTTGGGTGGCATCTGCTCCCCACATGTCACTTCCCTCATTAACAAGCAATTGAATTAATTAAATGCTACTCAGAACACGCATAACAAGCTACCGGCAGTGTCCAAATTAGCACTGATAATCAAGGATGATTTCCTTTATTATCCTGCTAAGTGGTGTGCAGGCTCTGATCTCCCTGTCTGCCCTCATCTATTTACATACCCCCAGCTTCTGCCTTTAGAAGCCGAGGTTATCTTACCTAGTTAATTTGCCACGATCACCAAGCATGGCGGATTGATATTCCTGCCTCTGCTGAAGAAACCCCCTCCCTCTCCCCCTCTGCCTTCCTCCCCAAGCCTGCTCCTTTGTATCTCAAGCTCACAGATAAATTAAAAGCCACCCCTGTGGTCTCTCAAGTGAGTAATAGAGGCAGAAATTTCATTTTGCAACTGGCTGATTTAATGATCCAAAGGGTAATTAATGGCCTGATTATCTTAATGTTAAATATGTCCGGCAGCAATTACTGTGACCTCCCGCTTGTCAAGGTCCAGGCTATGCTCTTCTTTCAATTAAGTTCTCTGGGGCTTAATGGTATGAATAAACTCCTCTGATTCTATCATTGCGGACTCCGAGATTTAAGCGAGCTGGGGGCTCGTTTGGAGTTTTAATCAGCCCGTCTTCTACTTGAGCGATCAGAGTTAACAATTATAACAAGGACAGTTTAACTTTCTTTCTTCCCCCCCTCCACTTTCTGCCGCTTTTTTTTTTTTTTTATTATTTTTTTTTGAGCGCTCGGAGGGGATTTTGTTGGCGGCTTTGCTGGGCCAGTCTCTCCCTATATAAATTATCATGTGAATGCCGCTGTTTTTCCATTTGACAGGCTTAATTAATTGGCAGGAGCGGCCGAAAATGACAGTGCCACTAATTGCACTCGCAGTGCATGGCTGTCAGTGCCAGCCTGTCAGGGCAGGGCTGTGGTGACGTGTGTGTGTCCCCGTCCCCACGGCTCGGCCGGGACGTGATGGGATGTGATGGCCCAAGATGTGCCTTTGGCTCCTCCGGGCACAAATCCCTGTGCAGGAGTGACATTCACTGCCAGGAAAGTTTAGGCAGCTGGGCTGCTGCCACACAGCTGGGGGGACTCCAGCTCTGGCTTAAGGTTCAACTCAAGGCTTGACTTCAGATATTTCAATGAGTCTCGTGCACAGGGGAGGCTTTGGGAAGGAGTTAATAAAAAGAATTAAAATAAAAATACACCAACAAAGCCCAAGAGTCATAACTCGCTGCGGGTCCTTCTGGTGGCCGAACTCCACTGAGCAGCTCAGCTGCCAGTGAGCTGCAGTTCTGTTAGCCCTGGTTTGGACAGCAGATGTTTTATAAAGACAATGAGGAGAATGTATAAATTGTTAGGTATGATGGTACTGCCTTTTCAAAGAGGGGCAGAAATAAAAGGGCTGATTCTTTGCTGCCAGGAACCCCAAGCTCTGCCCCGTACAGCTGGGGAAGGGAACCAATCCTGACCTGCTGCATCAGGGGCTTCCAGATGGGAATCACTGCACTGCTCTGCAATTAAATTAAAAAAGTAAAAACAAAATCTGTCACTTACCAGCAGCTTCCAGGAAATGCATCTGATAGGAAGGACTGAGGCAAATGGAATGTCTGCTCTGTGGCTGCTGGTCAGACCTCACCCTTTGGAGGCCCTGGAAGCTCCAGTGCAACACTGCAAAGATGAAGGTTGGGGCGGTGGTACAGTGTATTTTAGTGTCCTTGGAGCTGCTTGGCAGCCCTTGGCACCCAGGAGCTGATCTGGGCAAACACTGGGGCCTGGGTGGCAGCGGGGGAGATGCCGGGATGATTAAAAATCAAAACAAAACAACCACAACCACACAAGCCCCTCGACCTGGGTTGTCCAAGTTAATGAGGGTTTCAGATAAAATGCTCCCTGGTTCAACTGCACCTTCCTTGTGTGCAAATCTGCCTTTGAGAAAAGCTCAAACACTTTGTAAACAGAAGCCTGGCTTGCAATAATTATTATAATCCTTCTTTTCATCATTGGTGCTGAAAGAGAAACCTGCAAAGGACGTATTTCTGTCTCCTTCCACTGTGTATCAGAGCATTTGGGGAAAAGCAGAGATGTTAAAACCACAATATTATTCTTTTCAGTCTGAACAGCATCAGAACCACTTTATGAAATCCTTGAAGTGTCCAAGGCTGGGTTGGAAGGGGCTTGGGGCAACCTGGTGTAAGAACCAGTCAGGTGGGTGAGTGCCTGTTGTGAAGGGCTCAAACCCTGCAGGATCTTGGCTTCAAGCTGAAGTTCTGGTATAGATATGACCTGATATGACCTGATTAATTCTCTTTTTGTCTTAGTTCTCTCCCAGACACCTGGCAGAGCTAGAGAGAATATCAGATTTGAAGACCAACATGTTTTCACTGGACTTCACATCTGCTTGGCCAAAAGCTACTTGAAAAGGTCAACTCAGAACGTACTAATAGAGAGAGAACCATCACTGTGATTATCAGAAAGTGCTTGGGCCACTGCGTAACTGTGGGACTGCAGCAGAGGAATGGAAGAGCAAAAAGATGAATTTCCAGGGGGAAAAAAATGGCTATTTTATTTGTGAATTGGTGGGAGATGTGGCTCACATCAGGCTGTTGATCAGAGGCCAGGACAGCTGAAAAGGAGTGGAATGTCAGGCACTGTGGGTCAGTCTTGCCCCAGAAAATTCCTTGATTTTTTTATAAGCATTTAGAAAGAAAACAGAAACGAGATCAGAGATGAAACAACATTTTGGGGGGGAGTACATCTCTATTAACTAGGCTTTCTGGAACCCATTTTTTTAGCATTTACACACTCCAGTGTGTGCATGCACAAAGCTGCTGTTCCACAGCACCTGAGGAACAGGTATGGAGAGTTTCACCTTAAATATGACAGGCCAAAAGCAGCTGAAAAGGGAAGTTTGCTGTCTGAAGCCTCTCAAGGGTGCTCTTGGCCCTTACTCTCTGTAACAGTAACTGCCTTATCAGTTATTTCCAGAAGGAAAAGCTCTGAACTCTTGTGTTGCTGTTGAAATTCAGCTGTTTGTGAGGCTGAAACATGGACTCATAAAAAGGCCAAAATAAAACCATTGAGGAGAAAAATGTCCAAAGCATCAGCTATTAGGAGGTCCTTGGTCAGGGCCAAAGGCTCCTCTGTGAGTCCTTTGGGAGGTGCTGCGAGTCAAGCACTTGCTGCTGCTGAGAAACTCAGCAGACCTGCTAAAAGCTGGCAGGGGAACCATCCAGCAGGAAAGAAAATAACCAATTTTTTTAGAAAGAAATCTTAGGTAAAATATTTTCTTTTTCATTTGGAGCTTTTCTGGGTAGTTGTTATTTACTCTGCTCTTCGCATTCCTCCTGCCCTGAGGTCACACCTTCCTCTCTGTACATCAGCTCTCCCCAGAAGTGAAGCAGTCTCACTGGGCAGAATTCAGATTGCTTTCTGGACGTGGCAGAAGTGGCTGTGAGCCAGTTTATTTCTTGTTTGTGCTGCTAAACCTTTGGTGTGTAAATTCTTACTACCTTTCTACACACCTTTTCTGCTGTCAGAGATGCACAGACTAATTGTGGTTAAATGTGAGCTGGGCTGGCACTGGCCAGGCTGAGAGGGAGGGAGGGAGGTGGTCCTTGGGTTGCCTTCTCCCAGCTGGGATGTGCAGGAAGGTTGTGCTCATGGGCAGGGATCCTTTGGGGGTTGTCCCCAGCCAGGTGGTCCTCAGGGCTGGGTTTGCCCCTCTCAGGGGCTGTTTGGGTGGCAGGTGGGTTTGTTTCTGCTCCTGGGCAGGACAGAGCGTGGCTGAAGCCTCGGTGGGGCTGCTGAGCAGGACCTTGGGAGCAGGCAGTGCCTTGCTGTGCTCCTGGTGGCTTTGCTGGCCGGTGACACGGGCACAGAGGCAGCAGATCCCTCACTTTGGTCGTGGCTGCAGAGCCTGCAGGGCTCCCCCACAGTAACTGTGACCAACTTGCTTTTGTGCTTTTTTCCCTTTTTTCCCCCCGCTTTGTTTGAGGCTGAGCTTTGTTTCTGGCTCTGCAGGAAGCTGGTGTAGCCTCTGGCAAGGCACTGGGGAGAGGAGACTTCAGTGAGAGAACTAAATGAAAAGGGCAGCAGTGAAAAGATGGTGCTGGCTTTTGACTGGACTGAAACTTGAGATGGCAGGAGCCCAATGCAGGTTCCCCACAGCTCTGACATACCCTCAGTTCACAGAGAAAATGCTCTCACTGCTGCCTCTTCCCCTGGCAGGGTGTTGGGGGGATGCTGGAAGTGACCAGGAGCAGTCAGACATTCACACAATTAACCAGCAGGTGAAGATGTGTCGGGGTGAGCACGGGTGAGGGATGGAGGCAGATGAAATGTCCTGTCCCCCTCCTGTCCCTCTTACCTGGGCTGTGCAGGCAGAGCCAGGTCCTGCTGCTGAGGCAGTTTGTGTTGGGGAGCTGAGGAACCTTCCCCTGCCAATTGGGGAGCCTCAAAAGCTGCAGATGGGCCAGGCTTCCAACAGCCTCGTGCTGAACAGGTGATTATGGCATGGCCTAGAAAGCTTCCAGCCAGCTTTGCTTC
The DNA here is from genome assembly GCA_013396695.1 of Sakesphorus luctuosus. NCBI lineage: Eukaryota > Metazoa > Chordata > Aves > Passeriformes > Thamnophilidae > Sakesphorus > Sakesphorus luctuosus. The sequence goes on along the minus strand of VWZD01007542.1, from coordinate 333,673 downwards.
TTCTTCAGAAGATTTACATTTTCTTGGTTTCATCCAGGTCAGAATTGCTTAATTAAGGGATGTTTTTGTGGTACTTTCACTTCTCTCCAGCACCAGCCAGGCCTGGGAAGCCGAGGTGCACACACAGTTAAATCACAGCCCCATTAATGCTTTTGAGACTCCTCTGCAAGTGGAAAGAACAGGATTGTGTCACTGTGAGCTGAAACTGAGGGATGTCTTATGAAAACCATATCCAGAAGTTGACTTTTTTCCTTTCTCATTTCAAGAAGCCAAAATGTGCAGCTCTAATCCTTTGTTAATGACATGTGTGTGCTCCTGCCTGAGCCTCTCCTGATCAGATCTGCTTTGGCCCCTTGGGCAGCTCAGACCACTCATAAACAGGTACCTGAGATTGTGGATTCACCTGTTCCATCCAGGCACAGAGGGGAAAAAGAGAAAAGCAGCTACAGAAATTAACTGGGGTTGCTTGTTGGGACTTTCAGTCAAGGTGAAAAGTTAAAATATTATTATTATTTAAAACTAGACTATTCTTTTAAGTAGTATTTAAAGTAAATATTGTGATTTAAAATATTATTGCCATTTTGAGTGGTAGAACTGCAGTTTTGGTTGGTGTGGGTGCTGTTAACTGTGGTTTCTTTGTGAAGCCCCAAGACTGGCCCAGGAGAGTGGAGCTGCTCCTGCCTGCCCAAAATACACTGGAGCCAAGGGACCCTCTGAAATCCAAAGTACTTGTTTTGTATGTTAAAAATCAACCCACCAACGTTCTGAATGTTTTTTTTAAGGACAGAGGGTGTTTTTCTAGGGAGTCTCGGGGTGTGAGGGGCAGCCAAGGCTCAGGGATGGATGTGCACGGTGTGTGATGGGAAATGAGAGTGGCCAGAAAGTCACTCTTGTGGTAAAGTGCTGGGGCTCCTGAAGTGAATGTGTGTCCAAGTTTGGGGGTTTGGGGCTGTCAGACAGTTCTTGGATAGCAGTGGATGTGTTAGAGTGGGGAATAAGGGGGAGAGGACAAGAGATGCCATGGGGGTGTCTCAGCAGGACAAGGAAAAGACCCTCCACCATAAACATGGTATTTTATGAGAGGAAAGTGCGTGTGACATCCTGGGGGAACAGGGGTTGGGTTGTATTTTTAACAGCCAGGAGGTGACAGACCATTTCACTGCCATAGTGGGGCATACAGGAAACAGATATTTTCAAGCACATTTATCAAGAATCTATTCAAGCATATGTGTAATATCCTTGATAATACATAAAATACACAAAACATGAAATATTTTATGTATATTTATGTAATGCCTTTCACTGCTAGATCAGTGTTCAGGAAAACTGGTTTCACAGCTTTAAAAAGATAAGTATTTCCTGGAATATGCAGTTGCTATTGAAGAGTACCTTGGGTGGCAGTTTGAGAGGCATGTAGAGAAATCTTGGCTCCTTTGGGGGTGTGAGGGGGGTGCATTTCAGGCCTCATTGGAAACTCTGAGCTTTCCTTGAGCCACAACTCCAACAGCAGTGAGAGGGAATTTCTCACAGTAACACTCAGTGTGATGCAGGGATGGGGGGGTACAAAATGACCATCACTGGCCAAAATAGAAAGGCAGTTTGGGAGAAGAATGATGGTATTTCAAATCTTTAGTGAGGATCTTCAGAAGGAGATGCTTAGGGGGGTTAATGAAATTATAGTGGTTGGGGTGCGAGGGGGTGGGGGGATTTTCAGGCATTTGGAGATGGTCTCCTTGGAAAACTGAGTTGCTGTAGTTCCCAGGAGCAGGGGATGGCCTGGGGAGGAGGGAGGTGTTTGGAAGGGGTACTGGAAGCTGTGCAGTCTGTCCCAGGAAAGCAGAGACTGCCCCCAGGGGCAGGGGGAGAGGGAGGGGATCAGGGATCTGGTGGCCTTTGCTCTCCAGATTCCCTGAGATGAGGACTCTCAGCATCCAGCAGCTCCCCAGCCTGTCACACACTCCCCTGGAGCTCCTCCATCCTCCAGGAGGCTGCAGCCATCAGCTGAACTCAACTCCCATTCCAGGGCCCTGCCCTGCTCCTCCTGCATCCGCTGCTTGTCCATTTCTGCAAGTTTTCCCTTCAGAACAAACCTCTCATTTTTCACTACAGGATATTTACAGCTTCAATCAGTGCCAAATTCAATTGGCTTCTGATCTCATCGCTGGAAGTTATAGATGCAGATATTATTTGCACTGTGGTTAATTATGGAGCAATCAAACTTTGGCTTTTCCACTGTAATTTCCTCTGCCAGCTAATTTAATTAATCACCCCCAGCTCAGCTCTTCCAGCTGCGACCGGCAGGGTCATTAATTAGACATGTGGTGATAGCTCATAGACCAGTTCCTGTGTAGGGGCTGCTGCCCACTTGAGCTCTGAGGGAGCAGGAGCTTTTTGCAGGCAGGATTGGAGGGAGCTGCCAGGTTAGTGTGTGCCTCACAGGCCATTCCCACAGGCAAACAGGGCACTGCTGGCACTGCCAGTGCTCAGCTCGTGGGTTCAGCGAGGCAGGGCTGGGATCAGGTGCCCACCAAGGTGCAATTTAGGGCCTGACCCAGCAGTTCTCAGTGGTCCATCCTTTCTGGTCTGATCCAGGAGCTCAAAATGAATGCTCAGGATTGTGGTGGAGCTGCTTCTGACTGTTGGTGGGAGCTGCCTGCTGTTCATCACATGGAAAATGTTTTAATTGCCAGGTCACAGCAATAGTAGGAATGGTTGTTCCTTTCACTGTAAAAGCCGTGCAAAACAACCAGCCAGGTCTGTCACACTGTTTGGATCTCAGAATAATCAATAATTTCTTTTTCTTCAAAGTGGGGGAACCTTTTAAAGTAGACAAAATGGGTTGATTGCTTACAGCTTAAGAATCTCATCCTAAGCATTATCAGCAGAAGGCAAGTGGTTTAGGACATGTGATGGCCCAGCCTAATAGTCCTGGAAAATCCAAGCATTTTGCAGGGAAGACAACAAATCCCGAGTCTTTACTCTTGCATGGTCTGTTTCAATAGTCTGGAATAACAAACCCTGCCATTGGATTCTGTTCTGTATCTAAACCACAGCTTTGTCCTATCACTGGGGTTGGAACAGCCCTCCAGGATCATCATGTTAATCCAGCTCTGCCATGTCCACCACTGAACCATGTCCCTAAACACCCATTCCAAGTATCACAGTGCCCTCCACATCCACCTCATCCTCAGACTGCAGGTTGTAAGGATCCTTCATTTTATTACCAGGATCATCTTTATCCTCCTTGAAGTGCCAACAAAGCCACTGGTGTTCCCCTCACCCCACGTGGTGGATCTTGGAAGAGCTAAGCTGGAAAACCTCATCGTCAGATCCTTGTAGCTTTTGGGCAGCTTTCCCAACCTCACGGCTTGTTTTACTGCCCTTTGGTCTCAAACCTGTTGCAGAGCTGTCATTTCTAATCAGTGCCTCCTCCTCTGCCAGCAGAAGTTGCTGATGGATTGCTTGGAGTCTCCCCCACTCCTTTCCAGAATAGACAAACTCTGCTCAAGACAACTGTTCTGATCACCTTGGCTCACAAAGCCTCCCTTCAGCCTCTTCTGTCCAAAACATCCATCAACCCCACCCAGTAACAGTAAACTCAAAAATATCAGTTCTCTTCACTGCTTATCTGTAACTGCTTTGTTCATAGTGGACTCAGGGCAGCTCCCTCTTCTGAAGGAGAAGGTGCTTCTGACACAAACCCTCCCTTCAAGTGCATCATTTTCCTCCCTGTCTCTCTCAGGAGTCTCCCTGAGCTGTTTGGGGAAGATGCTTTCAATACAAAGCCCCTCCACAGTCAGGGAGAGCTCTGAGGATTTTCACAGGCAGTTCTGTGGCTGTTTCAGAGGGGAGGGGGCACAGCTGCTCCAGCCATCACTCTGAGAGTTGGGCTCCTGCCACCAAAGCCCTGACTCAGAGGGCCTGGTAACTGGTCAGAAAGCAGGTACTGCTAAATAGTCTGCCACCCAAAACTAGAACCACTGCTGGTGTTAACCAGAAGATAATCTGCCATCAAGGCCTGAGTCTGGAACCATCCCCATTCCTCACCAAAGAAAGGCAGCATCCAGAATTCCTAAAATAGCCAGCAGTGTTCTATAGGCAAGCTGGAAAATGAGTTTTTACTCTGCAAAAATTGGAATTGCACTTGGCCCTGATGAGCAGATTGTAATCACCCGGTGCTGCTTCACCTGCTCGTGTCACTTGGTTTTGTTTTATTTGAGCAATAAATACCTTAAATCTCCTCAGAGCTATTGCATGTCTCCTGTAGAGACTCATGATGGTCCTGCCAGGCATTCATCAAAGCTCCCAGTGAACCACCACATGAACTATTCCTCTGCTCCTTATCAATCAAAACAGTTTACTTAGAACTTTACTTTTTCCTCCTGAAGTAATCAAAATCTGATATTCCACAGATTGCAGAAAATTGTCACTGCTGTATTCTGTGCTCATCCATCACGTGCAACAGACATAATTGGGGCACCAGAAGAGCATTAAATGTTTAAATAAGCAGGAGAGCCCATTGGCAGCTCCACATGACAGGGCAGAGGAGTATTTGGATCACAGGTACGTTGGGAATCCCGTGCAGAGCTCACAGAGCAGTGAGACAGCCCAGCCTGCAGCAGGCACCAGGCTTGCCCTGTTCCTCAGCAGATTGCTCAAATGGTCCAGAGAAATGCTTGAGCCAACAGAAGGAAATGAATTGTTTAAGCTTAAACTTCATTTAAGCTCTTTGTGAGAGACTCTAAAGACAGTCCAGGAGATGGTTCGAGTATCCATCGCTTTTGTTGTAGCTTTGTTTCTCTCTGTACAAGCTACCAAGAGCTTTCAGGAGTGGCTTGTCTGTTACTGGTGAGAGAGGGGGAAGTGCCTTTTTCATGCCATAGACTTGAGCAAAACATCCTCCTTTGTCACCTTCAGTCCATGAATAAACTGCTGTGGTGGTAAATGCAGTGGGCAGCGCTGTGTGATGGGACTGGATGGAGTGGACGTGTGTGAGCTGTTCCATGAGGCTCTGAGTAACCTGGGCTGGTGGAAGGTGAACCTGCCCATGGCAGGGGGCTGGAATGAGATGGGCTTGAAGGTCCCTTGGCACCCAAACCCTTCTGTTATTCCTGAGAAGTGCTGGGGAACTTGAGTCCACCTTGAACTATGAAAGGTGGGGAGGAGACTTCTCACAGTCACTTCCCAGCCCAAGGAGTGGCTGCTCTGTTCAAGAAATTCCAGTGGACTGGGGAGGAAATTCTCCAGAGAGAGGCAGAGGATGTGGCATTTCTCGTGCCTTTATTCTATAGCAAGGAGCCAATCCAAAAGCTCCTTGCTGGAGGACTGATGTTCTTCTGGCAGGTATTTTGGTCCCCTTGTGACTGGACATCAGCAAAGTAAATGCTGAGTGGCTCTGGGTCGCAGATGTGCTTTGTGTGCTCACAGCCCCAGTCCCTCTGTCCTCTTCTCTCTGAGGCAAGTTCTGTTTGATGCCAGTTTCCCCTTCCAGTGGTTCTGTGTGCACCATTTCCCTCCGCTTGGCATCTGGTTTGCAAGGGGAGCAAACACCACGTGTGGTCAGGGCCGTTGGGGTGTCCTGCACCAATCCAGGGGCACCTCTCCCCTTCCAAACAACAAAGGACTATTGTGATCAGAGTGTGGGCGCTCCTTTGACAGGGTGAGTGGCGAGGGGAGGTCACCAGGGCTGGGGACAGTGACTGTCAGCCACTGCAGAGAGAGGGCAGCCCGAGCTGGCTGTGCCATATCGCGCAGGAAGGTGCCCTGGGAGCTGGGAAGGGGCTGGAGTGGAGCCCCTGAGGAGGGATGGGGCTGGAGTGGAGCCCCCTGAGCCGGGATGGGGCTGGAGTGGAACCCCCTGAGCTCTGGGATGGGGCTGGAGTGGAGCCCCCTGAGCCAGGAGGGGCTGGAGTGGAGCCCCCTGAGCCAGGAGGGGCTGGAGTGGAGCCCCCTGAGCCAGGAGGGGCTGGCTGGAGCTGTCAGAGCTCCTGCTGTTGGAGCTCTCCTGCCACAAACACAGCCCAGCCACCCTCGTCTCCAAAGGATCCTCAAACCTCCTTCTCTCCCTTCCAGCGCTTCAGAAACAGCGGCTGACAGTCCAAATGTTTGAAATAATTGGATTCTGCATTCTAATTCATCTGTAAAGTATTCGTTGATTAAATTAGCCTAATAGATATTATTTCTTACATGACTGCATAATTTCATCCTGATTGGATCACTATGGCACTAACGAGTCCCCCCATTTACCACTGACTCGAGAATCACAGAAGGCTGGAGATAACTATCATCTTGTTTCCATTTTTTTCCTTTCCCAGGCTAAAAGTTAAACTGATTTATACTAAAAAAGGCACACAGCCAATGCTCAGGTACATCTGTATTTCAGTCTTTGAGACCAGTGTTAGAATGGGAAAAAAATATTGGTTTATATAATCTTGAGCCCTCTTGTATTTACTCAGTGGTTTGTTCTGAAGCAGAAAGATTAACTGGCCATTTTAATTCCTTTGGAGAGGGGGAAATGGAGATATTTTTAAATAAAATACATTTTATTATCTCATCAGAACAGATAGGCACATTGCAAATGAACCTCATAAGGACTGCACACATTTGGGGAAGTGAAAATGCTCCTCTAAAGATAATGTTTCGGTGGAAGTGCTCTCAGCCTCTGTTAGTAAGAGCTTTCTTTGAGCTGCAATTTGAGTATAACCAAGAGGAAAACAAAATTGTGTTTATTTTCACGCTGAGTGAGAGCAGATATTTGTTTGCTGAGGAAGAAGGAGCTCCCTTGGAGCCCGTTCCTCTGGCCCAGGGCTGGGCTGGGCTGGGCTGGGGGCTCCCCCCTCGGTGGGCTCTGCTGGGAAGGGTGAACAGCAGGAGGGGCTTCTCCCCCTGCCCAGCACTGCAAACAGCTGGGCCGTTTTGTGTTTTGCCGCTGAACTGAGCAGTGCAAAGCACTTTGGGCAAACCCTCGGCCTGCCCAGGACAAGGAGAGGTGGGTCAGGCCAGGAAACCGTTTCCATGAGCCAAGGGGGCGAACAATGGCCGCTCAGCAGGGCCAGAAGGGAGACCTGCTCCCAGTGAATAGCTCCCCAAAAACACCGGGGCGAGGCCCGGCCGCTCCCGGGAATCCAATAAATTGGGGCAGGAAGTGAAAGTCTGTCCAGGCTAATGGAGCCCTGATTGACAGGTGGTTCTCATTACGGCACCCATCAGGGGACAAAGTGAATTCCAATGTTATTTAAGAGGTTAAGTAGAAATAAGATGCAGGTGACAGCCCAGGGCTGGAGGCAGCGGCTGCTCAGCCTGTGGTGGCTGGGGGGGTTGTGAGGAGCCTCCACAAAATTAAAATGAGTGGGGGACAGAGGCAGTTTAGGAAGTCAAATCTGGTGACAGTGTGGCTGCAGAGGAGCTTCCCTGGCTGGAGAGCAGGGAGGTGTGGGTTGCTTTGGGAGTTCTGCATTGGAGAGTCCTGTTCCTGAAGTCCCTGTGATGTGGATGTTCCACCTGGGAAGGAGGAGCAGCGAGGGGAGTGCCAGCATGGACTGCCATATCCTGCTGTTCTTGGGTGTCCCAGTGCTGGGGGAGGACAACAGAGCACAGTGAAAGTTTACAGGTACTTGTTTCTCATGGCACAAGCTCAGAAGATCCCACAACCTGTATCCAGAGCCCCCACAGGCACATCCCACAGCGCTCCGAGCCCAAACCACCCCAGCCACTGGGCATTTGTCTGCTCCTGGTGCTTGTGCTGTGGCGGCTGACAAGCAACTCACAGAGCATTGAGCTTAATTAGAACAAATTTGAAGTAATTTGGAAGTGAAATAAGCAGAAGCCACCTGGGGTTGGGTCAGGTTGGGTTGGTCATGGCCCTGAGGCTGCCAGAGTTCAGGGAGTGTTTGGACGACACTCGGAGGAACAGGGTGGGATTGTTGGGGTGTCTGGGCAGGGCCAGGAGCTGGGCTGGGTGATCCTTGTGTGTCCCTCCCAGCTCAGGACATTCCATGGTGCTGTGATAAGTTTCTGGGTGCACTTCTCTGAGGTCTGAACCTGCTTGAGAAGGAAGAGGAAGGGAAAATGCGTTCCTGGTGACTCAGGGTCCCTGAAGTTCCTGCCCAGGAGGCATCTCTGTGCTGCCACAGGTTCCAGAGCTGAACCTAAAGGCTGGTTCTGACCTTGTTCAGCAACAACTGAAGGCCAAGAAGAACATCCAAAACACAGTATTGCTTGCACAGACTGCAAGCACCGAGGTGCAGTTTGAGCTGTGGCCAGAGGTTTAAAGTGGATCTGTCCCTATGCTGAAGATGCTAAACCAGACTATTTATTTCTGTATTTTTCCTTTCTCTGAGCACCCAGACAGGCAGCCCCAGCTGTCTCAGCACTGGTGGACGTGGTGGGGTGGGAAGCTGAGGGATCTGCTCTGATTCCTGGCACTGACAGGATCTGCCATGGTGCGTGGTCAGGTACAAGGATGTAATTTCACCGAGGGCTTGTGAATGACGGTGAAACTCCCAGGTATGACGTGTGTAATAAATCTGGCTGGGTGCAGAATTAATGTGGTATTCACAGTGATTATTTGCCACTGGAAGCTCAGATGTGGCTGTGGGTGAGAAGCAAATAGCTCTGCACAAGGTGCCGGGGAAGGGCCCCAGAGGGGAGGAGGGAATACCTGCTTGCATTGTTTCCCAAGTGCATTCCTGGGAGATACTAATGAAAATTGCACTTTAAATGCAGCATTGATTTGTGATGAGATCAGCCCTAAAGAGTGCATTTGTGGAATGATAACCTGATTGGTGGTGCTGCCTCTTGAAGGGCTGAAGGGGTCTAATTGGCATATAACGCACTATAAATTTATTAGCAGCCACTGCTTCCCATTGGTGGCCCTCCTCCTGCTAAGCACCAGGAAATTACCAATTTGCAGGAGTTAGTCACTCAAGTCGTGCTGCTGTGTCTGGGCTTTAGAAAGGAGCCTCTGCCATAAATCCTGGCGCTGGCTCGTCCTTCCAGGGGCTGCCGGGGGTCACCCCTGGGCACCCACCCCGGCTCTGTGCCCACCTCTGTCCCGGCCCTGCCACAAACCCAAGGGGCACAAAGACCATTAGGGGGGACTAATCAGTTTGGCAGCCCTTGGGCTGCAGCTGCCACAGAGCAGAAATTACAGGTTTTTGGCAGTTCACGTTCAGGGCTTTGATGGTTCTTATGGAACACTCAGCCCCAGGGCAGCTCGGGCAGAGAGGACATTCCCAGTGCTCATTTCTCTTCAGGAGCACAATAGGAATATTCAGGAGCCGGTGGAGTTATTTCAGTGACTTTGCTTTTAAGATTGAGTCACAAATTAGAAAATAATATTCACATGTTTCTTCTAATTGGTAACAGATTAGGGATATTTTATCTTTTTTTAATAATTTCCAAATGTGGCCCAAAGAGGGACTTGCTGGGAGAGCAAAGGCACTTCCAGCGCTTGGGCAAGAGGCTTTAATTCTTTAATTCTGGCTGTAATCCAGCTTTGAAATCCCTGCTCACCTCTCTCCGAGTTGCTGTCCAAGTGGAACTTGCTGTCACTTTTGGCAGGTGGCTCCAGTGTGGGTTTTCTTTGCTGTCAGGTTTTATGTGGGTTTCCCACTGTTAAGCACCAGCCTTATGGCTTGTAAATCATAAAAGCCTAAAGGTTTGCAAGTGATTGATAGGCAGAGGTGTGCAATTAGAAATGCCTCAGCAGGACCTGAGCACTCCAGGGTCTTCTGAGTATCTGTAATCCCACCTTTCAGGGCACATTTGGGCGACCCCAGCGTTGCTGAAAATACACAAACAGACAAACAAAAGTATTGGTATTTCATTTTTTAGGTACAGAGGAACCTCGTGGGTTTCTGTGGCTGTTCATTGCTGAGAATTTCTGAACTCTTTCTTAGTTACTCAAGTTCATTTTTCAGCCACTTGGCTTTTCAGAAACACGAGCAGCAGCAGCCCTTTTTATAACTAATTGTCATTTGTGGTTGGAGAAGGGCATCAGACACCTGCAGCCCAGTAGAACAGAGGTGGAGGGGAGTCCCACCACTGGCTGAACAGAGGGAACACCTCAGATCTCCCTTGCCAAGAAAGGCATCGTTGTTACTAAACAAAAATAGCCATTAATAAATGCACGGAGGGGTCTGAGGACATGAACTGTTTCTGTAGAGTCCTTGTCATCAGTGAGATGTAAGAGGCAGCCAAAGCAGCTGAAGAATGAATGGCTAGAGGTGGTGTAGTGGCACAGGCATGTCAGCCAAGAAGGGAGGGTGTGTTGGAGAGGAAGAGGAGGGTGTGGGATGAATATCCCCAACAACGAGCCATGGGACCAGGGGAAAGGGCCCCAGGTGGCACCAGGGGAGGTTAAGGTTGGATAGTACAAAAACTTCCTGTACTGAAAGGGTGGTCAGGCATTGGGAGGGGGTTGGTGGAGTCCCCAACCCTGGAGGGGTTGGGATGGGATGGAAGGGGCACTCAGTGCCTGCTTTGGTGGGCACAGGGGTGTTTGGGGCAAGGCCGGACTTGGTGGTCTCAGAGGTCTCCTCCAGCCTCAGCAATTCTGTGATTCCTCAATTGGGGATGAGGAGATGCTGGGAGGGGAGAGGAGCAGAAGGGAGGATTCCAGTCACTTGGGAAGGTTTGGTCCCTGCAGCATCTGTAGAATGTGGGTCCCAGAAATGCTGCCCCTGCTCCTGGCCAGCCTCAGAGCTCCCCCAGCAAACCCTCCTGCCTCCCACTCTGCCTTGTGCAGAGCAAGCAGTTGGGTTTATTTGCTTGCTGCTCCAAATGTGTTTGCCTGCACAGTCTATTCTCAAAGACAATGTTTATTACTTGTATTTTCTCTTTTATGTCTTACATAAATTCAGTGTAATGTTGGAGAGAGTTTTTTCCCAAATACTCCAAAGAGTGTCATCTTAACTGCTTCTGCTGGAATTAAGGTAATATTAAAGCCCCCTGAAAGGGCTTTTGTTTTTCCTTGCAAACCAAACTGTAGGAGTTAGTGCTAACAAAGGCTCACAATTACCAAGTGGATTTCAGAAGGTCTTTATGCAGTGTTGGATTAGCCCATCCTTTGCCAGGTTTTGGTGCTTGGCTGGAGATTGGTCCCTTGTACAAGGGGATTTTCGTATTTTTTCCTTTAAAAAAAGGAAAAACGTAGGTAATGATTTCCTGAGCTCTGTTTAAAGTGCTACAGTGTTAAGTGTAGCCCTCCTATAGGAGAAAATTAGTGTTAACAAATTGCAAATTAATGGAATCTTCTAACCTGAGTGACTGTGTATCAAATTGCAAATTGAAATTTCCAGTCTGTGTTTAGGTACTGGCACAATGCAATTTGATTTATACACTTAAGACATCAGGTTAAGTGTGGTTACACATGAATAATGAAATGCATTAGGTGCATGTTTCCAATTACTATTCCCTGCATATATGTATTTATTACTGCAAACAAGCAGGAAGCAGATACACTCCTTGGTTTTAGCATTTCTGTGCAACTGTTGGGGAGCAACTTTTGGCCCCTTTTAGGTAATGTTTGTGGTGTGCACAAGTGTGACCACCCAAGAAATGGGAGCATCCACCGTGTGTGTGGAACCACACGGTGGGAACTCACTTTTTGGCCTTTTTTTGGTAACTGACACAGTGCTGTATTTTGGGTTAAATTTTACATGGCTGTTTGCCTGGCTGTGCATGTGCCAGCTCAGCAGAGGGATCAGATATGAACTCAGTATTTTCCTGCTGCTGAGCAGAGGGTGAGGGAGTTGTTGTTCATGGCAGGTGAGTTCCAGATTCTCTGGAGGTCCCTCTTTGCACACCTCAGCAGAGCTCCAGCTTCCCCCACTCTTCGTGGTGCTTTTTTAATTATTTGAACCAAGCTACATGTTTAGAATCAGAGAACAGTTTGGGTTGGGACCTCAAAGCCCCCCTAGTGCCACCCCTGCCATGGGCAGGGACACCTCCCACCAGCCCAGGCTGCTCCAAGCCCTGTCCAGCCTGGCCTGGGACACTCCCAGGGATCCAAGGGCAGCCACAGCTGCTCTGCCCACCCTGTGCCAGGGCCTGCCCACACTCACAGGGGAGGTTTCCTTCCCAATATCCCACCTTTCCCTGCCCTCTGGCAGTGGGAAGCCTTTCCCTCTGTCCTGTCCCTCCAGGCCATTGTAAAAGTCTCTCCCCATCTTTGCTGAGCTCCCTTCAGGCCCTGGAAGGCCACAGTCAGGTCACCCCTGGGGCTTCTCCTTTCCAGGCTGAGCAATCCCAAATCTCCAGCCTTTCCTTACAGGAGAGGGGCTCCAGTCCTCTAATGATGTTCACGGTGTCCCTTGGACAATGGGGAGCTCTAAATTCTTAGGGTTCACCATTGTTTGGGTTTTTCCTCTGAGATATTGCTGGCAGTGCTGTTTAAAACCATCCTGGGGCATGTGGAGTTAGTGGCAAAGTGCAGTTTGTGGCATTCTTGAGGCTTTTTATGGAAGCTCTGGGGACTGTTGTCATTTCAGTTGCACAGAACTGGAAAAAAGCTTGGGTTTGTATTGAGAAAAGACTTAACCAGCTTAGGATCTTTATTCTCATCTTAATAAGCCTTTTCTTAGTACCCCCAGTGTCCCCTGCCCTTGTGTGTCACACAGTTTTTCCTTAACTTCCTATGGAATAAACCTCAGGTGTGATATATCTTATCGAGGGTACCTTAGAAGTTATTAGATTGAGTGTCACGCAATGAAAACAGAAGTTGGCTGCAATTTTCTGTGATATATCAGAGCCCACAATTGCAGGATATTTATCTGAAAAGCTGAAGTCAGTAAACCTTGATGTCTCGGCCAGGCTGGCCATTAATGTTGGGCAGTAATAAATCCTAAAGGAGATGTGCTGGTTGCTCTGTAGTGTCACTGGAGGGGCAGGAACAGCAGCTGATGTGGGGCCCTGTGTGGGGGATGCTGCCAGGAGAGAGGGGAGAAGGTGGAGAAGCTGCCCTGAGTCTGAGTGAGGATGATGCTGGTGATGGTCAGGCAAGGTGTGATTAATTTGAGAAGCACACTGGGCTCTGCACTGTGATGGGAGCTCTGGCCCTCCTGCAAGCAGGGCGTGATGTCCCTCAAACACACAGCCTGGCAGGGAAAACTGCAAAATGGAGTAGCAGACCTAATGTGGAAAGGGTCCTGAGCTATGGGCTCCAGAAAACAGGTCCCTGACAGTAAGAGGTGCTGCTGGTGGGAAAGCACCTTTTTTTTTTACAGAATCCCAGACTGGTTTGGACTGGAAGGGACCTCAAAGCTCATCCCATCCCTCCCCTGCCATGGGCAGGGACACCTCCCACCAGCCCAGGGTGCTCCAAGCCATGTCCAGCCTGGCCTGGGACACTCCCAGGGATCAGGCTTTGTGCCAGTTTGTGCCTTTTGGTGCTGGTGCTTTGCTGTGGTTCAGTTGAATGGGACTGACAGTGGAGCAGTCACCTGAATCGGGCCTGTTTATGCAGCACTGAATTGTCTCTCTCTCCGTCTCTGGGACAAAAACGGGCAGGCTGAGGGGCAGGTTGAACACAGTCCTCAGCCAGCTGTGCTGCCCATCAGACAGCAATGGAAGCATTTCCAGGCTGGGTCAGCCCCTGCTGACTGGGGCCAGCCCTGGCCCAGAGTCCGAGGCAGGACGTGGGTTGGCTGATCTGAGCTTTCCTCTGGGGCTGCTCCTCGTCGGTCAGGGATGTTTAACTTGTAAGAAGTAATAAGCTTAATAGGTTGACTTTATTTAATTATTAATGATCCCTTTCTGTCCTTACAGCTCATAAAACACCCTGTAGGTTGGCCAAACACTCATAATATTGATCAGGAGCCAGAGAGATATTTATTTCCTCTTTGCCCCGGCGCGCATAAATCGCGGTGCTGTTCCTGGGCGGGTGGGACTGACAGTGCTCTGGGCCTCGGGAGCTTCTCTGTAATTAAGGAATAAACACCCATCGGTCTTTGTTTGCTGTCTGGAGCCCTCTTGTTTGGCAGGCCGTGCTGTCCCTGGTGGCTGGAGCACCTTCCCCCTTGGCAACGCGGCGGGGCAGGGAAGGCATGCGAGCTGAACCACTCAACTGCTAAGCACGGCCTTTGCAATCCTCGGGTCTTCTCCTGCAGAGAGAGGAAGCCCCTGTGTTTTCTCAGCACATTGTTCCCAGCTCCTCTTCCATGCCTCTCCTCCCAGTTCCTGCTTTGCTCGGGGCAGGAAGGCACTTTGGAAATTCCTTGCTGCTAGCCCTTTCTTCTCGCCTTCGCTCCTTCTCCCCCTTTGCTGTTGCAATTAAAAACATCAGGAACCTTTTCCAACGTTTCAATCCCGTCCCCCCCTCCCCGGTGTTTTCCTTTTACCCATCCCAACGTGTCAGGCCCCTCAGGATCACCACAAAGGGGGTTGTTTGAACAGGAAGCCCTGGCACAAGCAGCTGCCCAGCACTGGCCATTAGGCAATGGCTTCTTGCAAAGCTGCACCAAGAAGTTAATGACACATTCTGGGGCTCTTCCAGGAGTTTGGGAGGTACAGGGGGTTAGATTCACTTCATTTTCTTGGAAGAGACACATTAACCTTGTCAGCTGGCCAGGAGCAGAGGATATTTGGCAGTGCTCGTGCTGAGCTGGCCAGGTTACCGCGGCGTTGAACGGTTGTACCTCAGTGAGCAACCAGAAATGGCACCACCCGGGCTCAGCACCTGCACAGCCCCACTGCAGGCACCACTGAGAGCCTCCTCTGGGGCACAATCAGCTTCTTCAGCAAGAGACGAGGAAAGATAAAAACATTTCCAGAGCTTTTTAGTGTTCTCGGAGGTGTGGAGGATAAAACTTCCCCTCAAAATGCCTGCCCTGAGCCTGTGCAGGATTTGTGGTGCTGGGAAATCCCGTGGCCCTGCCACGGGAAATACCTGCTGGCTGGTGTCTTTTTCACAGACTGAATCAGAATCACAGACTGTTCTGAGTTGGAAGGGACCCACAAGGATCATCGAGTCCAACTCTTAAGTCAATGGTCCACACTTGTTGATTCAACCTTTAAAATTTGGTCCAGCTTTTTAACAAATGGTGAATAGTTCTGGGTAATGAGCGAGCAGCACAACCCTCTTGTCACCCTTGTTCCCACTCTGGTGAGAGCAGGGCTGCTCTTGTGCTGGAGCTGGGGGATTTGGGGGGCAGTTCTCAGGCTCCCCATCCTGTGCTGTTGCCTGCACAGTCAGTTCTGGGGCTCTGTAGGAACACACTTTTACTCCCACCCTGCACATCCTTTTGGGGTTTGCCTTTCATGCCTCTCCACCAAACATGTGAGGGACAAGGGAAGGTGAAGGCAGAGGGGAATGGGAGCAGGGAGGAGGAAGGATGGAGAGTGCACAGCAACAGCCAGAGGCTCCTGCTGGGATCCGTTGGGTGTAGAGCTCGGTGCCCTCCGTGGGACTGAGGTGTGTGGGATGTGAGCCCCTCCAGGAGCAGCTCCAGGGCAAACCCACAGGTGGGGGATGCAGTGCAGCTCCTGGAGCAGAGCTGTGCTCGAAGCAAATCTGCTTTTTCTCTCCTCTGGTTCTCCCTCCCCCTCCCAGTGCCCAGTATTTATGTTTCCAGATAATAATGATGTGATGTGGCTGGCAGAGTAATTTAAATAATTGGACATTATCTTGAGAAGCAAGCACCTAATTAGATCAAAATAAACCGAGAACTGAAATTTTCATCTGTTTCTAATAACCCTTTACCTATGTACAGTGTTGCTGCCACGACAGAGATTGCATTATTCCCAGCACTGTGTGTACCTGGGGCTCAGTGCTGGAGGCTCCTGGAGGAGCAGAGGGCTTGGTGGGGTTTGGCCAAGCCTTAGTGTCTCGTTCCTGGTTCCACAGAGTATTTTGCAGTTGTCCCCTGTTGTGTTTGCCCCTTGTGCAACCATCGAGGTTTGGAACTTGTATCAGTGGTCTGGGTTAGAACACAGAGATTTGGAGATGAGAGGCTCAAAGGAAGTCTGATCTTTGAACCGTGGTGTTAATTCCTCTAAGTGCATCTAGGAGATCATAATTATTAATTTAAGTACATCTGAGGAAGAGGCAGCTCAGGTGTTCTCCAGCATTTGGTATCACCAGGACCATCTGAGTGCATGGAGGTGTTTGCTCCCCAGCACAGCTTTCCTTTGGTCCTGATGGAGAACTCCACTGTTAAAAGTTCATTCCAAGAGTCTTGGTTTGGCTTTGGCAACTACAACTGCAAGTCTGATATTGAGAGGGTCATTTGGAGTTGCCAGGATTACAGCTAAGGGAAGAAAACAAGCGAAGTGTTTACCAGGCTTTATTTTTAGGGCTTGGTTCAGTGTCTTTCTCCTCATGAGTTGCTCTTCCTCCTACTCTTCCTCAGTTGATTTATTTAAAGGTATGTCAGTGCTGGCTGAAATGAAACACTGTGCCTCCTCTTCCTGCCTATTGCTGACCGCTCCAATAATTCATTTTTTAGCTCATTAACTAAGAGGGGCTGTGAGCAGTGGTCCTCCAGGGAGCTGCAGGGAGGTGAAGTGATCTACTGCTGACAACTCTGCTCTTGGACTGGCCTTCCTTGGGGGAAATGAAACCTCCACCAAGACAAGCTGTGGATCCCCCAAGTGAAACTGGGGCATCAGAGCAACAATTACAGTATTTATGTCTTGTTGTCAGGATTTGGGAGGTGAAGGTGAGCAGTGGAGCTGCCTCTGTCTCCCAGGAAAGTCCCTTCCAGATTAAGTGGTGTGTGCCAGAGATGTGGGGAGGATGTTTGTGACCATTGTCTTTCTAGATGCTCATTGAACAACAGCCCCTGTGTGTTTTGGCTCTCCATGAGGCCTGGGCAAGTGTGCTTTGCTCCTGCCTCTCAGAAAGTTCAGGTTTCCCCCCTGCAGTCCCAGTGCTGTGTCCTCCTTGTGCCCAGTTTGTCCTCTTGACAAGCTCTCCCTCAGCAGCTGATGCCAGGGACCTGCTGCCGCAAACGTCTGAGGCTTTTGAGACACCTTTATTTTGATTTGTAGTGTTTGCTGTGTTCCCACCACAACCCTTGGTGTGACTCCAGAGGTGGAATTGTCCCTTAACAAATGGAGTCTGTTGATGCCTTAAGGAAGGAGCATTTGCATCCTCTCCCTCCCCAGTGCTGGTGCCAGCACGTTCCCCTTTCTGTTCCAATTATTTTTAAAGGGTTTTCTGTTCTTTTCCCGGCCTTTTGAGACAGTAGGACAAACCTGAGCAGGGCTGGAGCATCCCTGTCCCTCTTTCTTGCAGCCTTCCAAGAGCAGCAGGATTGCCCATGTGACCCCCGGCAAACGGGACCCTCGTGCTGGTGAATTTGTAAACCACCAGCCTAAAGCCTGGAAAGCCTCTGCCCAAACTAAGCATTTATTCTCTGTATTTTGGTGCATATCATGGGGCCACTATTACAGTTCAAGGTGAACTGTGGTTGGAAATGGGAGACTGGTGTCAAACAGCTTGTTTCCTAACAAAAAAGGCTTTTTTTGGAGCCACGGTGATCACAGCAACCAGTGCTGTGACAGGAGCCAGAAGTTCCTCTCACTGAAAAGATGGTCTGGGGGAAAAGGGGATTTATTTGCAGACTCCTGACTAGGCTAAAGGATTTATTGAGGACCTGCTAAGGTCCATTTTGCCTTTGGGATGTATGGATATCTGAGAAATGCCCAAAGCCCTGGGGTGTGTGAGGTGTGAGCTGCTGCGGGTGAACAGCACGGGCTGAGTCACTGCAGTTTGCATGTGTCACCTTCTAAACATGCAGGGGATGTGCTGGTTGTACTGTCAGCACCTCTGTGTGTGGTTGAAAACCATATGAGAGGTTTGCTAAACATTCCTGGAGATGACCTGGATGGATACTGGAAGTTGAACTGCTGCAAGAATGCCCATTTTATTGTAGATAATTGTGTGCTACTTCATCCTGTCCATGGCACTGGTTCTGGTTTGTGTTCTTACCTTAAAAAATACAAATAGAAAACCCCTGAATTAAAGATTCTGATAACAGAACTCCTCTTCTTCCTCCTCTCCCATCTGGAATACCTGCAATGATACTCTGGTTATCAGATCCTGCCATCAGAGGTTAATTTGCAGCTCCCCAAATGGGTTGTGGGGTGTGTTTTTGGGTTTTTTTCTGGAGTGTTTTTATCTTGTAGGAGTCATTCAGAAATTTGATGTAAAATAAGCACTCTCTGTGTTAATTTTCTGTTTGCACTTTTGCTCTGAATAAAAGCCCTGGACCTGTTTGTGGGGTAAATGGTGGTCGGGGTAGGGAAGCCCAAGCCCTGGGAGCTGTGCCTGAAAACATCCAGGCAGGTCACAGCAAGGTCACTCCACATGTCCCAGGAAATGATGCAAAACTAATCCAGATTTGCTGGTGGAAGGAGCTGTTTGCTTAAGTATTTAAAAACAGATTAGGGCTAACCTGACACTAGATTACTGCGAGCAGTGTAAACACGGCTGAAAGGCTAAACAGAGCTTGGCCTTTTGTGCTCCGGAGGAGAGAACCTGTCACCGGGACCACGCTGCCTGGCTCAGGTGATGGGTTTGGCTTTCACAGGCTGACCAGATTACCTGAGGTACCTCTAAGTGGTGCTTGGTCTGGGGCTGGACCTCTCACATCCTATAATTGTATGGTAATTTTTTTAATGGCAGGTGGAGCTACTTGTTTGTAGTCCTTGTTCTCCTGTAACCTGAGAGCACCCAGAAAGCTTTTGATAGTTCTTTGATATATCAGGGGCAAAGGCACTTCAAAGTACTGGTTTGCTGGTTTGAATTTTGGAAAAACAAACAGAGGAGCCATCCCTGTGCCTTTGGAAACATTACTCAGCTTGGAGAAGGACAAAGCACCCCTGTTTGGTTACTTTGCTCTGAGACAGAGAAATCGAGGGTGCTTTTTTCAATGTGTTTTCCAGCCCAGCCTTACAGTGGCACCAGGCTGCCTGTTGGGTCTTTGGCCTTTGTGAATCTTGGGGCTCTTCCCAGGCCAGGGGATAACCCAGGGCTTTGTAAGACCTCCTGGCTTTGAGATCTTACAGCCTATGGGCACAGCATCCATCCAGGAGGACCTTGGGCACTGCAGGAACACAGCCCAGTAACAGTAAGGTGGGCAACACAAATATTGCTGCAAACACCAGGTTTGGGTGAGCTCTTTCTGTGAGGGCTTTTCTTGCCAAACATTCCAAGGGGGAAGTAGCTTTGTTGTTGGCCCAGCACTGTTTGCTGCGGCCCCAGGTGAGAGTGACCCGTCTGCTCTGGTTCTCCAGGGAAGAGAAGGAGCTCTGGATCCGTGCAAAGTACGAGCAGAAGCTGTTCCTGGCGCCGCTGCAGTGCCTGGAGCTGTCCCTGGGCCAGCACCTGCTGAGGGCCACGGCCGAGGAGGACCTGCGGGCGGTGATCCTGCTGCTGGCGCACGGCACGCGGGACGAGGTCAACGAGACCTGCGGCGACGGCGACGGGCGCACGGCCCTGCACCTGGCCTGCCGCAAAGGGAACGTGGTGCTGGTGCAGCTGCTCATCTGGGTGAGTGCCCGTGGCCGGGGGAGGGCAGGGATGGGAGGGGGTGACCCCAGCAGGACGTGCCTCGCCTGCTCCTGCAGGGCTGACGGAGAGGCTGTGCTGGCACAGGGCGTTCCTCGCCGCTCACTCCCCAAAGGCAGCAAAGTCTGTTTGTGCCTGTCTTCTCCTTGATGGAGAGGGAAGGAGAGGGCAGGAAATGAGGAAGGGGACATTCCCTTAGCTCAGAATACCTCTGGGATGTATATGGGGCTATAGATATGACACTCCCTTCCCACAGAACCCTTTCTCTGTATGTGGCTCAGTGCTGCTGTGCTCGCGCTGTCAGGCTGGAACCCTGCCCTCTCCCTCTCATCCCTGTCTCCATCCTGCCTTAAATCCAGACCCATCCCTTTCCAAATCTGCTCCTTCCCATTCCGACGCCTCCAACACGCGCTGTGTCCTCCCCGCAGTACGGCGTGGACGTGATGGCGCGCGACGCGCACGGGAACACGGCGCTGGCCTACGCGCGCCAGGCCTGCAGCCAGGAGTGCATCGACGTGCTGCTGCAGTACGGCTGCCCCGACGAGCGCTTCGTGCTCATGGCCACCCCCAACCTGGCCAGGAAGAACAACAACCGCAACAACAGCGGCGGCAGGATGCCCGCCATCATCTGAGCCGCGCGCCGCCGCCCGCCGGAGTGACACCCGCACACCCTCCATCCCATCGCAGCCTGCAGGCTCTGTGAGTCCGGCACTCTCCTCTCCCTCTCCCTCCGGTACAGCCAGGCCCGTCCGGCACACGGAGCCAGCCCCAGGGCTGCCAGGACAGCCATGGCCGGTGTTTCAGCCACAGCTCCGCGTGGATGGTGATGAGCGGGTGCGGTTGAGCCGGACACGCCGCATGGCACCGGGACCATGGGAGCGCGGCCACCCAGTGTAGGGACACGCAGATCCCTGGCATGGGGACACGCAGCTTCCCGCAGGGAGGGAGGGAGGGAAGGAAGGCAGGAAGGGCGCAGGGAAGGCGAGCGGGAGCAGCAGGAAGGAGNCGCAGATCCCTGGCATGGGGACACACGGCCACCCGGTGTGGGGACACGTGGCCGTCCAGCGTTGGGACACGCGTCCACCTGGCACGGGGACATGTGGCCACCTGGTGTGGGGACATGCGGCCTTCCAGCATGGGGACACGCAGATCCCTGGCATGGGGACACGCAGCTTCCCGCAGGGAGGGAGGGAGGGAAGGAAGGCAGGAAGGGCGCAGGGAAGGCGAGCGGGAGCAGCAGGAAGGAGAGCCNGCAGATCCCTGGCATGGGGACACACGGCCACCCGGTGTGGGGACACGTGGCCGTCCAGCGTTGGGACACGCGTCCACCTGGCACGGGGACATGTGGCCACCTGGTGTGGGGACATGCGGCCTTCCAGCATGGGGACACGCAGATCCCTGGCATGGGGACACGCAGCTTCCCGCAGGGAGGGAGGGAGGGAAGGAAGGCAGGAAGGGCGCAGGGAAGGCGAGCGGGAGCAGCAGGAAGGAGAGCCGAGCCCAGCCGAGCCGAGCCGGGGACTCGCCGTGACTGACAGTTAAGCACATCAGTACATTTCACCTCTGCCGAGCGCCCGCCTGGATTCCATTCTCTTCTCTGAAGAGCTTGACGGCATAAATCAGAAGCAAGCACAGAGTTTGTCAGGTTTGAAGCTCCTATGATGGTATGTGTCAAATCAGTTGTAGCTAATCTGTCCAGGGAGAATACTGGCTTCATTACACTTGTATAGTTGAGTTCTTCCAGCATTACTGCTGTTTAATAGAACATGATTAGTCATCACGGAGAAAAAAGCATATTAGCTGAGGAGGTAGTTACATGGCACGCTTCGGTGATTGCTTGGATGTGATTGCAATATTCTTAGAAGCATCATATTATCTCAGACATGTTCTTTCAAGCCCTTGGAGCCCTCCTTTCTAAATTCACTGTCATAATTTAGTATCTGTTTAATTTTTCAGTCCAAAGAGAGGAAATGAGTTGCTGAGTGTTATTTGACTGCAGTCTCCTTGGTGTAAAAACAAAATGGAAAAAATAAATAAGAGTAACTCCGAAACACAAAAAGGAATAATGAATTGCGCTGTGGAAAAAACATTTCAAGTACATTTAGTGAAATTAATAAGAGCATTAAAGGCTAATATTTTTTTTTTCAGCCAGCAGAAACAGGTTTTGTCATTTTGCCAAGGTAAATTGTGTTGAGTTTTTGGTCACTCCGGTGATGCATTGCCTAACTTATACAGATTTTTGTATTGTGTCTCTAGATTCTATGTATGTAAAATCTATTTGAATTTAAAAAACAGAAATATACATTGATTTTTTTTTTTTTTGTACAGAAAATGACATCTCTGTTAATTTATAAACTGTAATGGATGTGAACTAAATAATGTGCAACTAGTTAGGATCTGTGCATTACAGGTCATTGTACACTGATTATATTCCCAGCAGTGAACTCATTTCCAGAGCCCGTGAGGAACATACCGGGAGGAGATCAGGGCACGCTTGGCGTGGAAAAAAAAAAGAGCTGTGAGACCTTTTAGAAAGGAGAAAGAGGCTGTTTCTCAGCACTGTAAATACATTTTAGTCCAGAAGTCAGGAAGCTTTCACAAGCCAAGACAAAAAGCCTGTTCTGGCTGGGGGAAGATCAGGTTTGATTAGGCTCAGAATTGATGGCCTTCAGCAGGGCTCGGCTCAGCTCCACTCCCAACTTGGCTGCTTTCAGCAGGAAAAATGGCTTGTGCAAGTGGCCTGGACAGTTCATTTGGATTGCAGGGTTTGATACTTGATTTGGTTGGTTTGGTCTTACCGGGCAGATCTGGGGTCCTCCTGCTCTCCCAGCAGTGGGTTCTGGCACAGGGAATCGGCTTGCAGGGTTTGGGCAGGCAGGAAAGGGGGTTTAATTCTTTGAAGTGGCACATGGCAATGTGAGGATGGGGGAAGGGAATATCACGGAGAAAGTTGAAAACTCAACTGAATTGGATGGCAAAGGAGCAATTATGTGAAGGCAGTGAGGTGCACACAGCATAGTAATTTGCAGATCTACCTGCTCGGATGTATCCCCAAGCCTTCAGTGCTGCTCTTCCTTGGGGCTCTGCATTCACTCAGCACACAATGGGAGGAGTGTGGCAATTGCCACAGAAACTGTATGTGGACAAAATGCCAAGGAAAAAACAGGATCTGGTTGTCTTAAGGAAGAAAACAAAATCTGAAAATTACAGATTTCCTGTAAATTACTAAATTGTGATAAAAAAGCGAGCCTCAAGGTGGAAGCACAGGAATTTTGACCAGCTTTTCCTCTTTGGTGGGGTTCTCCTTTTGTACTTTGTTACTACACAGACCTTGGACTACTTGGGGGAGGGAATCTTCCTTTTTACCCAGCCTAGACTGGCTGCAGCAGAGCCAGGACACAGCTGAGTCCCTTCAGACTGGGATAATCTTAAATATTCTTATTTTTTTTTAATTAAGGAAAGGTGTCTGTGGTAATTGCTGTTTCTCCATCATTCCCATGCAGCTCCCTGATCTTTGGTACTCACGGGTGGTCCTTCAGCGACGGGACCACCCACCCAATGTGCAGCTGATGGGGGTGTCCTGGTGCTCATGAGCTTTACACCCCTCTGGGGGAACCCAGCAGGGATTTGGGAGTGTGATCCCAGAGGTGCTAGAGCTGCCTGCTGTTCCCCTGGGAGCAGCCAGGGCGTTTGCACCCAAAACCAAGCCCAGGTTTCAAACCCAGGGCAGGCAGACCTGCTGCCGTTGAGTTCTCAGTTCCACTTCAGAGCTGGTTTTTCAAACTCAAGTTATTTTCTGTGCATAATTTGATGCTCTCTTTGGAGAGCAAAGCTGCCTCTTGCAAAGCTCAGAGTGATGTTGGAGAAACAAGGGCATGCAGATTTCGGGTGCATCAGTTACATGCTCCTCTCATAAAAAACTTCTGAGGGCCACCCTTGAAAAAACACAGAGTATTTTTAAGAGAGGAAATTCCAGTGTATTACAGGGAAAATCAGATATCCAGGCTAGCCAAGGAGTATTTTAGTTGAGCGGTAACAGAGCTGTTTTTAACCTGAGTGTGTTTTTCCCTGGCAGGTGTAACCATGTTGAAGCAGAGTAGACCATGTGATGGGGGTCTGCAGGGAGGATTCCCAGCTGTGGATGTGGCAGCAGCAGGAAATCATAGAATATGCTGGGCTGGAAGGGACCCACTGGGTGAGATCACCCAGTGCCATTGTGCAGGTCAGGAGACACCTTTCCTGCCACCTCAGCTGGTGATGCTCCACCACGGGGGGACAGAGCGAGGGTGTGTTGGCACAGCATCCCCCATTCAAACAGGTTTGGGGGGAAGGCTGGGAGGGGTGTTGTGGCACTCCTGGCAAGGGAGCTGGGCCAGCACAGGCTCCATCCCCTTCCTGCACAGCAGGGAGAGGAGAGAAGGGGAAAGCCCTTCCCACCAGAGCTGAGAGCTCTGCTTGGGGGGCTTGTCTTTGGGACCCCATGTGGTGTTGAGGGCTGGACTGTGCAGAGGGTGTGCTTAGAGCTGTCCAGTGTGGGATCAGCAGCACTGGGAGGTCCTGCAGGGATTGTGGTTCCCCCTGTTCTCACCCTGTTAACCCAGCTCTTTCTCGTGTTTAGCCCCTCTCATTGCTTTTCTGGAACCCCCTTCCCAGGCTGTTCACACCCTCTGACCGTGGTAGGAACAGATCCCACCCAAATTGCCACCCAGTCCATGAGAAATCCCAGCACAAACCTGTCAGCTGGAGTTGTTTTCCCTGAGTCTGGGGCTGGTTTTCACTGCTTCCCCATTAACCCTTCCCTTTAGATGTCCCTTCCTCTGCACTTTATCCACAAGGACTAGAACACTAGAGGTGAGTCAGCTGCTCCTGTCACCATCAGCACCTTCTGGTTTTAATTGCTGTCAGACGGTGGGGATGGGTGGGATGTGTCATACCTGGATCTGAACCTGGATATTGCTGAGGAGGGTTCTCTCCTCCTCGCTCTTCCTGAGAAAACAAGATCCAACTTGGGAAAATTCAGGGTCCTGCCAGTGCAGGGATTTGGCCAAGAGCTCCCATTACCAATTTTCTGATTTTTTTTGGAAAAGGGGCAGAAAAAAAAGCTCTTTGGGGAGAACCTTGGTTTTGAACTAGGTGCTGCTCAGAAAGCCAGGTGAGCTCCTGGAAGGTGAGAGAGGATTTTCAAGCATTTGGGCTTAGTGTATAATAACCATGTAAACATTAATATTGTTTAATTTGCTGTCTTGTCCCCATTTCCTTAAATTATGTGTGTTAGTGCAAAACAAAGAGAGCTTTAGCTGCACTTGGAGATCTCCCGTGGCCAGAGGAAGTTCAGTGTGTTGGGAATTAAAACTGTTGACATTTTGGTCTGTGTTTTTGCCACTGCCACCTGTGAAAAGACAGAGTTTGCATAAAGCAGTTAATTGAGTCTCTCCTATTGGTTGACAGCCTTTGGAGGAGAGCTGAGGGGGAGAGAGCAAGGAGGAAGAAAGAGAGCAGAGCCTGGGACCTCCTTCTGGGGGTGGTGGTCACACCTCCCCAGGCAGACGTTTCCAGCAGGCTCAGAAAAAGGCGAGAGGGCTCATGCTCTTGGTTTTGGTGGCTTTTTCCCCAAAAAGACAGCAGGGACACTGCTGTGTGCCAATGCCTGGAGGATGTAGCCCCTTCTTCAGGGGAGTGTCCTGAGTTGGTAAGACAACCTTAGGTGAGTAACTCTTTGGTGAGTGGGTGCTTACACATTTGGGCTTATTGCTGTAGTCTCCCTCCTTCTCTCCCATCCTTCTCTTTGGGTTCCCACTATTTGGTCACTCCTGTTAATAACAATGCTGTTTTTCTGAACTCTCTACAGTGCTCAGCCTCACTTTCCCAGCAACTGTAGAACCCCCCCTGTGACATTCAGGTCAGGAGAGGAGCAGAAGTGGGAATGCAGGTACGGGCTTGGGAATGATCTCTGGCACTGTAATGTAGTATAATTAGATTCTATGGGGTTGGAATAGCTGCATCTTCTATATTTGTATGGAGATCGGGAGAAATGAAGTACTTTGTAGTTTCTAGTGTAAAGTAGTAATAGTGGAGACAAGCACAGATTTCACAAGGGGGTCCCAGAGGGGCCCTTCCCAAACGTCTCGGGGAGCCGCCTTTGCACCTTAACAGGGATGGTTAGTGGGGTTTATTAGTTGGTCCTTGGTGAAATAGTCACTTAATGGGTTGATTGAATGGTTGTTGTCCATGGAGGGGCTCCAGGGAAAGGAGGGGAGTGTTGGGGACCAAACCTGGGGCAGCCTGGCTGGGCTGGAGACAATCTGCCCATCCTTGTCCCATCCTCAAGCATCTTCCCTCCAGAGGCCCTCCAGAGATTCTTAGGTGGGATCTCTGGCTGTTGGTCTTGGAGCCTCAGTTCCACATCTTCCCTTCTTGGTGATTTGTGGGTAAAATGTATTGCGTAGAAAACCCGTTTTTGGATGTTCTTGTGTTTGCGTCATAGCAGGAAAAACTAAAATGCTCCAGATTAAGGTTCTTTTCAAGGCAGAAAAACACTAAATCACCCCAAATTAAGAGGCTCTGCAAAGAGTTTTGAGTTCTTAAATCCCAAGCTGCCAAAAAGAAGGTTGATTTGAATGGTTTTATTAGAAAATAATCTCCTGTTTGAAAAAATACTGGAGGTCATAGAGCAAAACGTTCAGAGGTGTAGGTGGGTGGGTTTGCTGGTTTAGGGTACTCTAGAGTTTGCTTTGCTGTTTAGCACAGGCCAGTTTTTGGAGTAAATATTGGGTGGTCTCATGTCAGGACAGTTTACCTTGAGTTGCCTGAATCTGCCCCACACTTTGGCCAGGATTTGGGCCAGGATTTTCAGGAGCTGTGAGCAATTCATGTTTGGAGAGGGGAATTGCATGATTTTTGAAAGTGAAAGGTTGTTTTGGGTGTTCTTTTAGAGCCATCTTCAGCCTCAAGTCACCAAGCACGTTCCTGGTCACCTTGGCTCCATGTTTCATTGCAGGGGGACATGGGGGGAAATTCACTCCCATCATTTCCTGCCATTCCCAGAAAGTTCAGGGCCAGGAGGGAATTCTGCTTGTGGGTGGATAAAGTAAGAAGGTTTTCATGTCCCTGAGCACACCTGCTTTGCAGCTGGGGTCTGTGTGTGTGCCTGGATGTGCCCTCCATGCTCTGGGGATGCCCCTGCACACACCAGTCCCCATCCACAGCTGGAGCCGGGGTTGCACGGCTGGATGGTCCTGGACAGGCACATTTCCCAGCTGGAATCAGACCAGCCATTCCCAGGAGCACAGGGAGCAGGATGGGGGACACCAGCTGAGGAGGTGCAGCAATCTGAGGCTTCCTGCAGCTCAGGACTTACACAGAGACCTTCCTCAGAGGTTTGCCAAAAGTCCAGCTCCTTCAGACACCAACTTTCAACTTGAACTTGGCCTAGGACAAGAGCAGGGCCCCTTGGCTGAGGGGAGAAATCCCAGCTAGCCAGCCCTGGAGGTGGGAAACACCAGGGAAGGAGATTCTGAAGGTGGAAAGGAGAGAGTCTTGCAGCTCAGAGGCCCTTTCTGACATAAATTTGTTTGAAACTCTTTCTGGCTGGGTCTAGCACGGGGCCAGTGGGCTGCCCTCCCGGGGGGGCCAGCAATGCTTTGGGTCCTGCTGCTTTCTGGGGCCTCTGGGGATGAGAGGGGGCAGATGTTTCTGAGGAGCTGTTTCCAGACTCTCTGGCCCCAGAACTTTGCCGTGGGGGAGGCACAGACCTCAGGTGAAGCTCAGGAAGGCTTTGCAGGTGCTGAGTTGTCTGGGAACACTTGACCAAGTGTTGTCCACACCATTTCTACCCTTGCTTTGGTTTATAGTCCTGTCAGGGAGAATCCATAGGGAGAGGGCAGGTCTGGAGGACAGGAAGGGGGTGTGGTGGGGACATGGCTGAGTGTGCAGAAACTATGGGAGGATGTTTCATTTTCCCCTCCTTCAATTACTTTGAGATGCTGCTGAAAGCCCCCCCAAGCATTTTTTCTCAGTATCCAGAAATTCAGGTGGATCCTCTGTTGTATCTGCTGAGCTCATTTGGTAATCCATGGGGGGAATTGAGTGTCCCCATCCTCTGAAAGCACAGGGCCCTTTGCTCCATGGAAGAACCAGGTTCCCAGGGTTCTGGATGCATTGGGTGCAGCTCTCCTTTGCTGTGGCAGTGTCAGGAGCACCTTTCACTGCTGGACACGCAGGTGGGGCACAAGCTGGAGGGGTACTGGGGGAGAGGAGTGTCTTCCAAAAGCCCGGGACTGGTTCTGTGTGAGTGCTGCCTTTGGAGGGGGGTTGGCATTGCCAGGGGCTTGGCTGTGGCTCCTGCTGGGCTGCAGGGGGGGCTGAGCATGTCCCAGACTCTCTGCTGTGCCCTCCCCAGGCAGAACAGCCCCGAGGGGGCACAGTCAGCTCTACCCTGACCCCTGAGGGCACAGTTTGGCCCCTGGGTGCAGCCAGGTGCTTGTTTGAGGTTGAATCCACTGGGCACCTTTATTTGGGAAGAGCTGTCGGGGAGCGGACGATGCATTTGCTGTTCTTTTTCCTTTGTTCCTTATAACCTGTGACTGCCTACAAAGGCTGGATTGGACATTCAGCCCCCAAGTCTTTCAGGTTTTCCTGCTTTGTGATGTTTGTCTTTCTGGTTGGGCTGGGGAGAAGGGAGCCCAGGTGAGTGGGGACACCCCAGACCTCTGCTCAGGGTGGGGTCCCTGGCACAGGGCAAGGCTTTAGAGCAAGTTTAGGGTTGTTGGGGGGTTTTTTTGTTTCTTTTCTGTTTCTGTAAATAATAATGTATAAATGATGACAAGACAGTGTGGAAATTCTAAAAAAAAAAAGGAAAAAAAAGTCTTTTGTTGTTGTTTTTATATTACCTCATTCAGCAAGTTTGTTTTACAATGACTCAATGATGCTTTATTTATATTGTTTGTACTGTAATTAAACCAATTGACAAACATTTCACTTTGCTTGTTGTTTCATATGATTTGGGTTTGATTAAGTATTGCCAGTTTGTATTATGTTCCCCTTTCCTCTCTCTCCACGTTGAGATTTTTTGTGTCAGTTGTACAGTATTCTGAATAATTAAAAAAATTAAAAATAATTAAAAAAAAAAGAGAACAAAAAGTTGTAAAGTACTGCAGAGAGAGGCTGCTATATTATATAGGCCTCTTTCTAATAAAGACAAGAAAACTTGTTGGGTTGCAGCTTGTTCTTTGCTGAGTTTTGGTTGTTTTGGAGCTCCACCTGCCCCGGCCCTGCTTCTCCTCCTGCCCACGATGAGATCCTGTCACTGCTGCCAGTAATAAAGATGAGGGATTGCCCCAGCCCTGCCACATCAGAAGAGCCAGTAATGGTGCAAATTGATAAATTAAAAAGCAATAAGTCAAGCCCACCATAATGGTGTCTATCTAAGAGTTCTGGAAGTGCCTTTGAAGTGAGTGACAGATCCCCCAGCCAAAAATGGGTGAGCTTTCATTAAAACCAGTTTTTCTCCCCTGCAAGAGAGAGCAGTAAATGTTGCACCTTGGCTTTAAGAGTCTCTGGAGGTGATCCAAGGAATTAGGCCAGTAACTGTTACATCTGTATCTGCTAAATTGGTTGAAATGATCATTTAAAGTAAGAATAATAAAACATCCTTAAGGTCATGCTATGGTATGGTCTAATCACTTCTTTGAAGGGAAATCACAGCCCCCCATTAGGCTGCTCCGAACAAGTCCTTTAAAGTCTGAACAATGGGCAACTGATTGACATTTATTTACAGATTTAAAGGTCTTGTCCCAGGGACATCCCGAGGAGGAGTCGGGAATCTGAGGAGGCTCAAGGAGGAGACAAACTATTGCCCTGACACCAAGGGTTGAAGGTGAGATGGGGAGGGGAGCAGGAGGTGATGGGTTTTCTCTGGAGCCCACTGGGAACTCTCCAGAGGGTCCCTGCCTGGGCCATCGTGTCCTGGGGGGTGGCAGAAGGGTTTGTGGTCCCAGTGGTGCAGAAGGAAATTCCACAAGGGTGAAGGAGCAGTGTGGGCCCAAGGTGGGTACAGGGAGAACAGCAGGGAAAGTGCAGTAAGTCTGCATTAATGGGAGGGTGTGAAATAACCTGCCTGGCGTGAGGAAAGAACAGTCAGATTGAAAGGTCTGTAAGGACACCGTGGAGTGAGACAACCAGCACTGTGGTCTGGCCACCTGTGCTTGTCCACCTCACACAGAACAAATCAGGGAAGTCCATTTTGTGAGAAGGGCCATGTCAAATCTGAATTTTAAGGGGAAGCAGAGGTGGGAGGAGTGTGGAATTTCCCCCAAAAGAGACCCAGAGTGGGGAATACGATAAAAGCAGACAAGCAGTGGAGAAGCAGCAGTTTGGCAACGCCTCCTTTCCTGGCCTTGCCCTCAACACTGGGCTGATGACACCGAAGGGCAGCAGGGTCAGAACCAGCCAAGATGTGTCTCAGGACCTCAGTGCAGCTGCATCTCACTCCAGAGAGACCTGGCCAGGGTTGGAGAGGTGAGTTTGTGTCTCCATGGTCTGAGTGGCACTGCCACGGGGTGGGGTCTGGGGTTGGGGTTGTCTTTCCCTCCTGCTCGTGCCTTGGCCTAAATACGTTCATTCCTGAGGTTATTGCCTGTCCCAGCCAGTCCCCCCTGTTGGCTCTGTCCTCCCACGGGCATTTGGCTGGGCTTTGGAGGATCTTCCCCTCTGTTCTCCCCAGTGCTCCAGGGAGGCTGTAGCAGCACTCTGAGAGATAAAAACCTGCTTGTGGGTGTTGTTTTTACCCTTTTTTTGGGCTCACGTGGCCGTTTTGTCAGGCAGCAGCCACATTCCTTTGTTCCTGGAAGGTTTTCCCACCCGGTTCCACCCCACAGGGGGTGGGTGCTCTGTGTCTCCCCTTCTGGGTTTGAACTGTGAACTTGGAACGTGGGAGAACTTCTTTTGGATTCCCCCTGGGTGTAAAGCTGCAGTAGTGCTCTTTTTCCAGGAATCATCTGCCCCTCCCCTCCTTTGCTCTCCTGAAGGGGTGTGGGGCTTGATTTTGTGGTGGGCATGGCTGGCTGCTCTCTCTCTAACAACCCTCCTAAGATCTGGCTTCTCCTGGAAGATCCTGGTGCCGAGGGATGGTGCAGCAGATTGAAGGATGTCTTTCATGCCCCCATTTCTCAGTGTACCCCAAGCCCACCCCCAGTACCCCTGAAACGCTCTCAGCTGGTGGCATTCACTGATCCCTTGGAAGAAAAGAAAGTATCCTACTGCAAAGCAACAGGGGTCAGAAAGAGGTTTTGAAGGAAAACTATTGATTCCCATAATGGGAGTAGGGGGAACAGCCACGGGTTTTCTTTCTTTCTTTTTCTTTCTTTCTTTCTTTCTTTCTTTCTTTCTTTCTTTCTTTCTTTCTTTCTTTCTTTCTTTCTTTCTTTCTTTCTTTCTTTCTTTCTTTCTTTCTTTCTTTCTTTCTTTCTTTCTTTCTTTCTTTCTTTCTTTCTTTCTTTCTTTCTTTCTTTCTTTCTTTCTTTCTTTCTTTCTTTCTTTCTTTCTTTCTTTCTTTCTTTCTTTCTTTCTTTCTTTCTTTCTTTCTTTCTTTCTTTCTTTCTTTCTTTCTTTCTTTCTTTCTTTCTTTCTTTCTTTCTTTCTTTCTTTCTTTCTTTCTTTCTTTCTTTCTTTCTTTCTTTCTTTCTTTCTTTCTTTCTTTCTTTCTTTCTTTCTTTCTTTCTTTCTTTCTTTCTTTCTTTCTTTCTTTCTTTCTTTCTTTCTTTCTTTCTTTCTTTCTTTCTTTCTTTCTTTCTTTCTTTCTTTCTTTCTTTCTTTCTTTCTTTCTTTCTTTCTTTCTTTCTTTCTTTCTTTCTTTCTTTCTTTCTTTCTTTCTTTCTTTCTTTCTTTCTTTCTTTCTTTCTTTCTTTCTTTCTTTCTTTCTTTCTTTCTTTCTTTCTTTCTTTCTTTCTTTCTTTCTTTCTTTCTTTCTTTCTTTCCCACAAGGCCTTGCCTGCAAAGGGTTGACTTTGATGGGCACTGGGAGCACCAGCTCTCAGGAAACCTTCTCCAGAGCCCACCAACACGTATCACTCATGACTCGGTGGCAGGGGCTGGAACTGGTGCCTAGGGATGCTGCTCAGACACTTGGTGTTACCCTGACTGGGAGACACCCAGCAGAGCTCCGGGATGGGCAGCAGGATGTCCCACACAAAGCTCTCCTAAGGCCAGCACCACCTGCCTTTGAGGTCATCCTTCTGCTCTCTTTATTCTGTTTCTGTGATGGATCTCAGGCACGGGATGTTTGCAGGAAGAAGCAGATAACGCGGTTTTTTCCCGGTGAAGCATCGATCGTAACTCCCACCTGAGCAATGCCCAGAACAAGCCTTTGGAGAATCATTTAGGTTGGGAAAGACCTTTAGGATCATTGAATCCAAACACAGAGAGCAAGCACAGGCTGCAGGAGTTACCAGGAGGGCGAGGGAGGGAAATGTGGCTACTGGTGAAAGCGCTGGAAGTGCAGTGGGAAAAACCAGGAGCCCACGCGGGCTGCGAATCCCCCCAGGCACTCATTGATCTGCCCCGATGTCCAGTAAAGCCTTAATTGCCCAATAAATGCAGCCACAGTAACCGCACTTGCTGTGCCAGCAATTAGCACTCTTTTATTTGCATTCTGCCCCCCGACTTCCAGGTCTGTTTGGTTTGAAGCCGGGGAGACTCCCTGGGTTTGCCAAAGGGAGGAAGAGGAGGGCTGAGGAGGTGATGCTGCCCTCGGGGCGGGGGGGCAGGAGGGCTGCGGGGCTGCAGAACCACCTGCGGGACTGTCCCGGTGCTCAGGGATTTCCAGGGAACACCCCGAGCTCAGCAATGCTGTCCCGGTGCCCCGGGATCGCCGCTGCCTTCCAGGGAACACCCCGAGCCCGGGAATGCTGTCCCGGTGCCCCGGGATCGCCGCTGCCTTCCAGGGAACACCCCGAGCCCGGGAATGCTGTCCCGGTGCCCCGGGATCGCCGCTGCCTTCCAGGGAACACCCCGAGCCCGGAGTGCTCAAACCTTCGGAGCTGCTGCCACCAAGGGCTGCTGATGTTGCTCGGCTGAAGAGAATCTCCTGATCACCTTCTGCAGCAGAAAATGGTCATTCTGGTGCTGGAGCAAACAGTTCACATCGTTTGGAGGATTAGTGGAAATCAAAGGCCAGAAATTTTGATCTAATGAAGCAAGGGCTGGGATTCCAAGCAGCCTCAAGCTGCCAGAGCCAGAGAAGGATGAGGTGGAGAGAAAAGCCTCCTGCCTGATGCCCACTGGCAGCTGCCAGGATGGGGAAGTGCAGCAGGAGGGAGAGAGGGGGGTCCCAGATGCCAAAGCACCTCATCCTGCAATGCTGCCAGCGTCGGCTTGGTCTGAGATGGGAAATGACACCGCTGAGAGCCCTCGGGGTTGTGCTGGGATGAGGAAGTCCATCAGCGTTTTGGGGAGGTCCCCAAGTGCTCCCTGGGTGTGGGAGAGAAGGCAGCACCTGCCACGGGAAAGGAGGGAGAGCAGCCTGTCTGAGCCAAAAAGTAGAATACAGCCCCCCAGCCCCGTGTTCGGGCTCCTGAACAGGCTGCCTTTGGAGGCACCTGCAGGTGTTTGAAGTTGGGGACTGCAGAGAGATTGTGCTGCCGGACAGCCTGGGGAGGGACCCAACAGGGCAATCCCCCCCCCAGGAGCCCAGGGGAGTGCGGGGACCCCGAGGGCTGCTGGGCATCACCCCGGAGGGATGAGCCTCTCCGACTGCTGCTGAGAAAAGCGGATTTCAGCACCACCTTCCTTCCCACCCCAGCAGCTCCCCTCCCCTTCCTCCTCCTCCTCCTCCCCACCAGAGCTGCAGCATCCACAGCTCCCGCTCTGCAGATCCAACTGGTAATGACCGGGCTGATTGACTGCAGATTTCCCTGTAACTGAGCTTAATTAGCAAGCTAATCAGGTCTGGAGATGGTTCCAATTTATTTATTGGCTGATGGCTGCCACTAATCGGCCTGGCCAGTTAATACTGGCAGCGCTGAGCTTTGTGCCAGGTGAACAAACCCATCAGGATCCCATCCTTGCCGGCACCCAGAGCCGGGGTGTGGGCAGGGTGGCACCCCCGGCGTCCCCTCCCTGTGAGCTGAGGGGAGGGCTGAGCACCGTGCCCAGCTCAGACCAGCTCTGGCTCACCAGCAGGATGATGTTTGCAGGCGAAGGCAGAAAAGGAGCGTGTTCTTTGCACATAACAGAGCTCAAACCCCCAAAATAGTCCTTGTGGCAGGGACAAGGCAGCCAAAGGCAGTGTCGTCCGTGGGTCACCCTCAGAAGAGGTGACCTCTTACAACTTGCACTTCTTAGTTCCCTCCAGCTGTGCAAAAGAGATTTAAAGGAGGATTTTATTTTGCTTTTGAAAAAAAAATTAAGGAAAATATTTCTGGATTTTTCTTTTCCCCTGGAATTTCTGGGAAAGTGCTGTTAGTGTTCCGTGGGTGCTGGAGCATCTCTGAGCTGATGGAGGATGAGGGAAGGCAGGGAGAAGGGGAAGCACTGGTGGTTGGCACAGCCTGTCTCTCTCCCAAGTGTTGGGGAGCAGGGAAGGAGGACTTAAGAATTAAAACCCCCTTCCTTGGCTGCTGGCCCTGCAGGTGTCCCACCAGTTCTGGGTGTGGGACAGAGACGTGTGTGTGGGATGGCAAAAGGAAAGAAAGGAAGGGACTGGGATTTCCACACCTTCCTTCCCTGCTGTAGTGAGGAAGCAAAGGGAGGATGGAAAGGGAGACGTGGCAGAACAGCTGGAGAAGGCCCTTGTATGGCAGAACCCCACCCTTGGCTAAAGCATCTCTTCCCTGAAGGCATCTGGCCCCGAGCTGAGAACCCAGAGGGACCCCCCCATGCCTTGTTAGTTGGCTCTGATCTGTAATGGTTCTCCATATTTTAAGGAAAATAAAAACCAAGCCCCCTCAAAAACCCCAAACAAACAAAAAACAACACCAAGAAAACAAGAAGGGAAACAGGCCCTGCTTCTAACAGGCCTGAGCTGCTGGCACTGCCCCCCACGCTCCATCCTCCTGTTGATTCCAGGGATTCCCTCCCTTCAGTGCCAGGATCTGCCCCTGCAAAGACACTTCTGGGCAATAATTGAGTCATTTCTGAACCTCCTCTCTCTGATGAGCCAGGAGGCAGGTGGGGGTCAGAGCACTGGAAGTTCTGAGGGGCTGCAGACCCTCTCTGGACCTGGCACCTTGGTGACAAGGGGTGACAATTCCTGCCTGTGTGGGACTTCCCCAGTGCCAACAACCAGTGGGGCCAGAGGGAGCCCCCTCCTGCTGTAGCCATTGACACCCCACCCCTCAAGTGTCCCAGGCCAGGCTGGACGGGGCTTGGAGCACCCTGGGCTGGTGGGAGGTGTCCCTGCCCATGGCAGGGGGTGAGATGGGATGGGCTTTAAGGCCCCTCTCAACCCAAACCAGTCTGAGAGTCTCAGGAATTGTGGGGCATCCTGCCCTGGGGTTTCCAGGTGATGGAGCTGATCCATTCCAGGCAGGGAGGTGGGGAATCAGGAGCTGGCTGAAGCCAGACCCCCCCCGAGGCAGGGGATGCTCGTGGCACTGGGGGAGCAGAGGAAGGAGGGTGGGTTTCATCACTGCAGCTCTGAAATCTCTGCTGGAGAGGGTTATTAGAGGGAGTAATTGGGATCACCTTACTTTACAAATGTTACTTTGCAGAATGAGGCAGGAAGACAGATAGATCTCAACTATTATTCATTAAGGAAAGTCCTTTATAAATCCCAAATTAACAATTTCTCTTAGAGAGAGAGTTCCTATTACCTTCCTTTCACGGGAACTTATTGCCACTTTGGAAATGGGGAAATATGAAAATAATTGGGGAGGGGGAGAAATGGCAGCCATGGGCTCAGGAGCTGAGCATCTGTTTAACAAAAATACAGCTGTGTGCCTAAAAAATGACCATTAGCCTAATTCAGAGGGGCAATGTTTTTGACAGATTCTGTTAGACCAGGGCCATAAGGACGTTCAGAAAAGCCCGAGTGGCTTCTTAGCACTGAAGGGGCTATTTGTAAATGTTCGGGCACAGCCACAAGTGGGGAGGGTTTGCAGGAGGTCTCTGCTCTCATCCCTGCCCTCTGTGCAAAGGGATGGATGGTGGGCATGGGGCAGGGAGCTGCTCTTACTGGTTGGACTGGGCAACTCTCTGCACTGGGCCTTGCTCTGGGGCAGTGCAGTGAGTTAATTATTTGGGGGAGTGTTGCTGCATACTGAGGATCTGTCCTGGTTTTTGGGGAGGGGAGAGAGTTTCAAGCCAAATCCTTTTGCTTTTGGGGGTGAAAAACACTGATAAAAAGGTGGTGGGTTTGATTGTTTGTTTGGGTTTTTTTTCAAGAAGTGGGGGAAAACCAAACAGTTCTTGCTATGTGAAAACTCCAGGGTGCCTTCCAGGTTTGGTGCAGGGCATGGAATTGAGCAGGAGGGTGAGCCTGTGATTCTTATAGAGCTGTGTATGGGCTGTGTATTTACAAGGTGCATTCCCCACAGCTGCCAAAGTTTGGGGTGCTGGGACATGCTCTGGGGACGTTTCAGGGACGTGTCCAAGAGGGTTTGGCACAAAGAGATGTTGCTGTTGCCCAGAGAAGTCGACTGGTTCGTTCTGAGTTGAGGTTGCCAGCAGACTAAAAAGCCATTCCCTAATTTCCAAAAGCATGCCCAGGGCTTCTGTTGGCTGTTCTGGGAATACCAGCAAAGGAGGCTGATGTCTCTCCAAGGGGGTTGGGGGCCATACCCACCTTTTCCCACAGTCTTTCTGAAATTGGGTGCTATTTGCAACAAGAACAGACTTGCTGAACTGCAAAGATTTCTGTTTAAACTCGGGTGGATGCAGTTTGTCACCCCAGGTTATGGTAACTTTCTAAAAAAATTAAATCACTGCCAATGCCCCTTTTGGGGAGCCCCTTTTTGGGGGTGTTGGTCCCTTCTAGAGCAGACTGGGGGCTGCAGGCACTTGGCATCACTCACTCACTCTGCGACCTCCAGCTCCTTCCTGCCGGTCGCGCTCTCCTGGAAAATTATAAATGGGAGTCCCCGGGTTGCCTTTTGCTCCCTTAATTAATAGGATTGGGGCACTCAGACTGCTCCCCCCGAGTCGGCCGTCGGCCCTTGGCCACTCACTCAGGCCCCTCGCCACCAATTCCCCCGTCCTGGCAGCTCAGCGTAAACACCCCATATTTTACTGCCGTTTTCAGATGATTCCCCTGCCTTGTCATTATTTTCCCGAGGGCCAGAGGGGGATTAATTCCAGGCGCCCGTTCCCCCGCGGATGGTGCCGTGCCCTCGCTCCGAGGCGCGTCCATCCGCTGGCAGCGCATCCCTCCCCCGGCAGCGCATCCCTCCCCTGGCAGCGCAGAATTCCTCCAGCCGCCGATCCAGGTCCGCCCGCCCGCCGGGGAGGAACACGCCGTGAGCCGGGGCTGCTCCTCTTCTTCTGGAACAACGAGGGCTGAGGGGCTGGCCTGGCCCTGCCCGCGCCGGGGACACGGCCCTGCGGGCACAGGGGGGCCCCGGGCACCCGCGGGAGGAGCTCCGGGGGCTGCGCGGGGGGCTCAGCCCCAGCCCCAGCCCCAGCCCCGGCCCCGGCCCCGGCCCCGGCTCCGGCAGCGCAGCGAGGGCATCAGCCTGGCTGTGCCCAGGGCTTTTTCCCACCTCGGGTTGTGTGCAGAAGGGCGCTCGGGGTCCTGCGTGCCCCACAGGAGGATGCTCTTACTGGAGGGGTTTGCTTGTAGCTAAAATCTCTATAGATTTTATAAAAATCTGTGTAGGTTCTATAGAATCGTTCTGCTTTGAGCTAAAATACTCCCTTCTGCATGGTTTTGTCTACATGACTGGAGTTGGGAGCGAGGGAACCAAGGAAACACCACGGTTTGATTTGGGGCTGAGATGTTGGGAGCTAAAGCAGAGGTTTAAAGTCCACAGGTCTCCATTAAAAAAAAAAAGAAAAGAAAAAAACCCACACCAAAACAACAAGACAACAAAACAAAACCAGCGTCCGTCCATCCATCCTTCCTCCAACAGGCCTTTTGCTTCTCCTCTTCCCAGGCTGAGCCCCGCGGAAAGTTTGGGCGAGTAAGTTCGCGGAGCCGGAGGGAGGGCGGCACAGATCGATTGGCGCGTTTAATAGGATCAGGTCAGTGTAATCCTGTTTTAGCCATTGTAATTCAGGCAGCCAAGGAGACCTCAAACTATAGGGGAAGGGGCTTTTAAAACCTCAGCGGTGCTGCCACAAAGCCAGAGGCTGGGGCCGGGACAAAAGCGGGAGAGAGGATGAAGTGGCTTGAAATAAATAGATTAAGGCTCTCTATGGGCCGGGCGTAGCGGGAGGGAGAAAAGAGCAAGCGAGGGGCGGGCGAGCGACCCGCGGCCGCGGGAGGGGGCGAAGGGACCTGGCACCCACGGGGGGCACGGGCTGGCCGGGCAGAGCAGCCCCTTCCGCCGTGGGGCGGGTTCCTGCCCCCGCCCCGAGCCCCACCGCGCGTGTTTCCGAAGGCTTGGGATAGGCAATCAATTTTTATGGTGCAATTTATAATTCATACAGGTTGTCTTCGTACATATGGTGTTGCTTTTGTGTGTCAGGGTGCCGGGTGCTTTATGACGGTGACGGCGGGGATTGCACTGGCGGCCCTTGCGGCCCCATCGCCCTCCTCGGCGGGGATGAAGATGGGTCCGGCCCCATGGAGCGCTCAGGGGAGCCCGACCCGGGGCACAGCCACTCCTGAGGGCCGGGCGACTCTTCCAGGCGCCGCTTTGCCCCCGTTGGGGATGCCCAGTCTGGGCAGGGATTTTCCCGGGGGGTGCAGACCCCTCGCCCCTCTCTCCAGGCACTGGGGGCAGCCCCACTGCAGGGGATGCTCTGCCCGGAGGCTCCCAGGGGGATCCCCACCCGAGGGGAGGGTCAGCACCCCCTGCCCGGGCACAAAGGGGGCCTTGTCGGCGGGGCAGCCTCACCCCCGGGGGCAGCAGGGGCAGGTAAAAGGCACAAAGCGCAGCCTGGCCAGTGCCGGCTGAAATAATTAAACCAATTAAGTCAGTACAAACAGAAACAAGGCGGAAGGCAGGGCTGCCCTCCCCGAGGAAGCGGAGCTCCCCTCGCCCGCCCTGCCGGGAGTTTGCCCAGCTCTGCGGCAGCCCTGGCATGCGGTGGGTTTGCCGGGTCACTGCGGCGAGGGGTGAGAGGAGGGGGATTTAAAAGCTGTGATGTCTTATTTAAGAGCGAGTCAGAGTCCGAGTCCTCATCCTCATCCTCCCAGCCCCGCCGCAGAGGGGTCGCCTCCTCCCGTCCCCACAGTCCGGGGCTGCTGAGCGGCAGCGGCTTGGGGGGAAAATATCTCAGTGTTTCTGGAGGGATTTTGCTGAGGCTGGCGGAGGTGAGGAGCGCAGGACCAGGCCAGCCTGCCTGCCCCACGGCTCTGCGCTGTGCTGCGCTGTGCTGTGCGGGCCGGCAGCGCGGCCGCGCTCCCCGAGCACTGCAATTATTTGATCTGCAGATGTAAGAGGAATTTATTGTAACAACAAATATAGTGATGTCAAAACCCAACCTTGGATTAAAGCCGGCAGCCAAAGGGGGAAGTGTATTAATTTCAAACAGCATCAGAGGCCAGTGCCTATTAGGACGAGCTATTCTTCAGACCCCCCCATCAGAATTAATCATTGGGAGTTAATTTGAAGCTCAGACAAGTTGCTGTTAATTTAGTGCAGGGAGGACGGGATGGAATAAAAAGCTGAGGTGCTGGCCGGGCCTCCTGGGTCTCATTAATCAGCGAGCTGAGACGGCCTGGCTTGATTACAATTTGCAAAAAAATTCATTAGAGCCTGGGCGATTGACAATTTTTCTCTCTGCCTGTGATCTGACTCATTAGGCAGCCAAATGAAAGCCATGATGATGGTGATGATGACAGCTATCAACCCCCTCGCTTGTTTATCTCCTTCTCCTCCGGCCCCCGGCCCGGGGCTCCCCCCTCCAGCCCCGAAGCTCCACTCCTGGAATAAAAGGGGGGGCGAAGGGGGACCCCAGCCCGCGGAGTAAATAACTTTCCAGCGCCTGGGGCCGATGCCGCCTTGTAGAGGGAGGGATGCCCGGGGGGGGACAGGGGTCAGGAGCAGCTGCTCCTCCCTAAAATGCAGCCCACCCGG
The DNA here is from genome assembly GCA_013396695.1 of Sakesphorus luctuosus. NCBI lineage: Eukaryota > Metazoa > Chordata > Aves > Passeriformes > Thamnophilidae > Sakesphorus > Sakesphorus luctuosus. Next base: position 293,986 of record VWZD01007542.1, on the reverse strand, counting down.
CCCGCGTGGGGGGCACGGCCGCGCTGCCGCCCGCCCGAGCACCGAAAGCGAACCGAAATAAATTCAAACAGCTCAATACAGAATTGGTTTAACGCGCGCCGAAGAGGAGCAGCGCTGGGAAACCTCGGAGGGCGGACACGGGTGGGTTTGTCCCACGCGTGTCCCGACTCCCCTCTCCCTCCCGCGCAGAAAAACGAAACGAAAAATTATTATTAGTAATATTTTTTTTCGGAGCAGCGGGCAGTGGCGGCGGCTGCCGAAACGACTGGAATTACGTGTAATTTCCCACTAATCCCCGCGTGTCCGCGGGTGCCCGTGGGGCCGGCAGCGATGCCGCCCGGGGCCGTGCTGGTTTGGGGAGCGGCTGGTGGGAACAGGGACCCCCCGCTGCCCCCCCGGGGCCGCCGCCAACCCCCTCCGACCCCCACAAAATAATAGCAATTATTATCATTATAATAAACGCTGAAGCGCGAAGGCTACAAGGGACGTGACCCTGCCAGCCGTGGGTTTACTCACCGGAGCCTGACCCGGGAGCGAGTGATCCCCCCGCTTTTGATTTTAATAGACCACCCCAAAACCCCGTTTTCCTCGGGAAATTTTAATTCCAAATCGCCGCCGCCAGTGACACGGTGGCAGCGGCAGGGATGGAGGCAACCGGGATGCGTAAAATGGGGAGAAAAAACGGGATGAAAAGGATGCAGGAAGGGGGGGATGCGGGACCCTTCGGCAACGAGAGCGGGCGCGGGGCTGGAGGGGCGGCTGAGCCCTCCTAAACCCCCAAACACAGGGCTGGAGGGCCGGCTGAGCCCTCCTAAACCCCCAAACACGGGGCTGGAGGGCCGGCTGAGCCCTCCTAAACCCCCAAACACGGGGCTGGAGGGGCGGCTGAGCCCTCCTAAACCCCCAAACACAGGGCTGGAGGGCCGGCTGAGCCCTCCTAAACCCCCAAACACAGGGCTGGAGGGCCGGCTGAGCCCCCAGTACGGGGCTGAAGGGTCGGGGGAGGCTGTGAGGGTGCTCCCTATTCCCCCCCTCCCCGAGGCCATCCCCCTTTAGTCACACAAAAAGCCTTTATCCAGCTTTCCCATCCCGCACAAGAAAAACAAAACAAAAAAAAAGGAAACTTTTTGGCCTGTCTCCCCCCTCCCCGACAATAAATGCGGCTTCGTTTAAAAAAAGAAAAAAAGGCAATAGGCGAGAGCAGCATCGCTCCGGCAGCGCAGGAGGGGAAAGAAATCAGCTCAACGCCAAATCCTGGACAGAACAGCCGAGGGCTGGAGGGCTTTTTTTTTGTCTTTTTTTTTTTAGTCTTTGTTTCTTTGTCGGTTTTTATTCACAAGACTTAGTTTGCGTTTAAATTTCATAACTTATAAGGAAATAAGCTACATTGAAATAAATTAAACACAATAGAGAAGATCGTGCTGCTATTTTTTTTTGCCTTTTTTCCCCCCCTCCCTCTCTCTTTCTTTTAAACATGGCTTGGTAGAATAGGCAAACCAAATCGACAGAAAGCCAGGCAAAAAATAGATTTCAAAACTCGTCCCCCAGTGCCTGCCACTCAGCCATCGGCAATAAAACCAAACAATAAAAAAGGCGTGAAATGAAACTCTCAGTTTTCTTTCCGTGGTTTTGTGTTTTGTTTTCCTTTTTTGTTCTCTTGTCTTTTGGTTTTTTTACCTTTCACCCCCGGTAAGAAAGAAAACCCCCAAGATGGCTAAAGGCGCTGCGGGTGTCGCTGGGGATGCTCCGGCGAGGGGGCTCCAGCGCCGACACCACAGCACATCCCCAGTGCCCACCGCAGCCCGGGCAGCGCGGGGGGGGGCAGAGCGGGGCAGCGCGGTGAGAAACATCTGTGTGTGTGTCTCTTCCAGCCTTTGATATTCCTGCTCCGAACCAAAACAGCCTCCCAGCCTCTCTCCCTCGCAGACTCTCGCTTGACTCAGTAAGTGGAAAGTTTCGCTTTTAAGTTCGCTCGTGGCGGGGATTTGCCAAGCGCTCGCGTGGGTTTTTTTTTTCTTGTTGGCTGCTGTTTGTTTTAGGTTTTTTTTTAATTCATTTGTTTTTGCTTCTCTTATTTTTATTTTTGTTCGCGTGGGTTGCTTTTAAACCCCGATTTGGAAACTTTTCCCGTAAAACCTCGTGGCTCTGAGCGTAGGGAGAGATCAGGGTCGGGCTTGCTCCAGCTGCTGGTGCTGACTCCTGATCGCAAACCTGCTGACGTGCACCGGGATGGGGACCACGATCTTAGGGTTTCGGGAAGGTTCCCCCGTCTTGGAGTTGGCGTTGCCCGCCTTGACCCGTTTCCATTTAGCCCGTCTGTTCTGGAACCAGATTTTCACCTGCACCTCGCTGAGTTTGAGGGCGTGAGCGATCTGGGACCTCTCGGTCAGGGACAGGTACTTTTTGCAGTGAAACTCCTTTTCCAGCTCCAGCAGCTGCTCGCTGGTGAAGGCTGTTCGCCTCCGCCGGTTTTTGCCCGTGGATGTGGTGTTGGTGGAATTGGGGGGGTTCTGGGGGTTTTCCTCCAGCGCGTTGCCAGAGTCCTCTTCCTTGTGAGCCGCCTGGCCGGGGATGTTGTCGTCCGAGCTATAGTCTAGATCGCTGTCCATGGAGAAACTTTCCTCCTTGCCCTTCGCATCCTCTTCTGCTTTGGGGTCCTCCTTGCCCTGGCCCCGCAGAGCCCCGGCTGCAAGGCAAGCAGAGGCCTTTCGTTAGCTGCGGGTCCCCTCCGTGCCGCGGCCCCCGCGCCCCCCGCCCCGCGGCTCCGGCCCCCGAAAATTGATGGCTTCGGCATTTTTTTCCCCGCGGATCTTTCGGTTGGATTTATTCTATCGATAGTTTTCCGAGCGGCGGGAGCTCAAACCTCCCTCCTCCTCGGCGCAGCGGCCCCCCGGGGCCAGCCCTGTCTCCTCCCGGGGGTCCCTCCTGCCCCCGACCCTCCTTAGCCCGCCCCGCCGGGGCGATGCGCGGAGCGGGCAGCGGGTCCCCCATCTCCCCCCTCCGGCACCGGCGCTCACTCACCGAGGGAAGCCTGGACGGCGTCGGCGGCGGGGAAGGGCAGGAGGGCTCCGTCCTTGCCCAAGAAGGCTTTGCCATCGTCGCCGCCGCCGTCCGGCGGTATCCCCTCGGCTTTCTCGAAGTTCCCGGGGGGTGCGAACTTCCTGGCGGCCTCCTGGTGCTGGGGCGAGGCGGGGAAGGTGCCGGGCAGCGTGGCCATGAGGGTGGAGGTGAGGGCCATGCCCTGGGCCAGGCTGGAGCAGAAGCCGGTGGGCAGGCTGGGCAGCTGGTGGTGGTGCGGGTGCGCGGGGGGCAGCGCGGGCTGCAGCGCGCCCTGCGGCAGCGCGNCACGTCGGGGCCGCCCCCGCGGAGCCGCCGCTCTGCCCGCCCGGCGCGCCCGCCGCCCATTCACCGACTGCGCGCCTGGGAACCGGCCCGCGCACGTGCCCGCCGCCGCCGCCGCCCATTGGCGGGCAGCGCGCAGGGGGCGGGGGCTGTCGGGGAGGCCACGCCCCCGCGGCCCCCCGGCCCCC